>BQKN01000697.1:193511-238933 GCA_022839385.1 Asparagus kiusianus | reverse complement strand
TACCCTTGTGTTAGTTGACATATCCTCTCATATATCATATTGTATATCTCTTTGGTAGGATATATCATCTTGTGTTAGTTTATATATCCTTGCATATATTTCTATCATATAGGATATATCACCTTGTGTATATTGCATATTCTTGCACATAACCCTTTGTATATCTATCTTGCAAGAATATAGTTGTTAATTAATTTTAATTGGCATTTAATCGGATTAGATTAGCATAAGACCCTAATCACCCCCCCTCTAGGGTCTAACAAAAATGAAGGGTTAGTTCTTTTTCCCTTTTTATGTTTGGCAATTAAAGATTACTTACTTAATTAAGCCTATTAAGAGAGTAATCTACATAACAGGATTCCACTTCAAGCAATTTTCTACCATGATAAACTCACCAGAAATCAAGCTATCAAACATAAAAAAGATTCATTCGCAAAGATCATATTCACGAATCTATATCTGAGAATAAAAAAAAATAAACTATACCCACATTAAGACTATATTGAATGAATGTTTATGTCTAATGGCAACCTGAAAAGGAAAAAACATCTAGAGACACCTTCATTTTATAAATAATATTGAACAAACACAATTAACAAAAGAATCATAAAAATGCCCTCCAGTCAATTATATTGTGAAAACACTTGCTACTTTCTGCAACCTTCGTAAATTCTTAAAGCCCACATATGATTTGTTGTTTCAAAAGATCAAAACGGCATATAAAAAGAATAGAGCCTTTTGAACTCATCAAATATGTAGAAATAAGTGCACCAATATAATTTATTTTATCATGCCAAAACTAAATCTTTTAGGCCTGCTTGAGAGCAGGAAAACTCTCGGTCCGTAAAAGAGTATAATTAACAACACAAAATACCTAATCCATAAATTATGAAAACACGAAACTCTAGGCTAAAAGGGGGAAAATAATCGATCTTCATCTGAAAAGAAATTAACCACCTCAAAACTCAGCACAAGCACAGATCAAGCGGAATAAAAAATATACACCTAGAATCTGTGGTCAGAAATTACCAGAAAAGTTCAAATCTTTTGACGAATCGGCAAAGATTTCGGCTAAAATGAATGTGTACCTCAAACAAACTAAATAGATTTTGATTCTTCGTCAATGCACTACACCTCTTTAAGCTTCTCCTTAGTCCTGATTATCAAGAATAAATGCATTAATAAAAATTGGAAACAGAGCTTCATGGGACTGTTGAACGAAGATCATACAAATATTAAACTAGCATCATAAGTGCAAATATAAATTCAAATAATCATTTTACTAGAAAAATACAATGTGTATAAAACCAAAATAATATGAGAAGCAATTAGATTTTTATGCATTTAACTTGCCTGCATACTGCTTGACAAAATATTTGTCTGGCTTCCCTCTTCAGTCTCCTAGGTTTCTTCCTATACCAAAACACATACACTGCCAAATGGGGTTCAAAACATGATGAAATGATGCCATGGAAGTTGAACTGCAAATACATATATGCAGCACAGTCAAGTGTCAAGGATTAAAGATTTATCTCCAAAAAATAACAACCATAAAGTAACATGTACATTGAACAAAAGCTAATCTATAAACAAACCCCAGCACCAGTCGCTAACAAATCCTTATGCTTGTCTTTTTTCCTGTCACCATACATGAGAAAGGAAATTATTAGGAGCAGCTGCAACAAGAATCCTGTTAATTCTATGCTAGATCAAGTTAGCACATACTTGCTCATTTCCACCATGCCGCCCAACAAACTTTTTTTCATACTTTCTTCGGATATCTGAGACGATTTGGTTGTCATTCTTTTCCTTAGCTGTTGCTTCTAAATCACTTCCAAACTCTGTATTTCGAGAGTTTATGGTCCCCCTACAAAATTTCTCTGCCAATTCTTCCTCAAACTCAAGAGTCCTCTGCAGTGCCTGAAATGGAGATAGACAATATGAACACTCAAAATGGTAGAACTAAAAAGCAGTCCTTGAGATTTAATTGGAAAGAAAAGGAAAGTCAACAACATGACTCTTTTTTACTCCAGCAAATCGTTCTTAGATGAACAGTTCGTACAACATGTGCTTGAATAATGCTTGGCAGTGTAACAACCGTAAATTTTGATACGTATTTAAATAAATTTTTGTAGTATTTAAAATATTATATTATATTTTGTTAATACTTTTCCTAATTTTTAGAATTAATTTGTTGTGTTATCGGTACTATTATATGTTATTTTAAATAATATGTTGTACTATTAATATTATTATGTAATATTTCGTATAATACTTTGTATTATTAATTATGTATTATTTGTATAATTTGCTGTATTATTTCTACTGTTATATGTTATCTGTCGTATTAGTTTAACTTGTACGTTTTACTATGTATGTAATTATCCCATAATTGTTTGATTTTAAATATAAGTAAATATATTTTATTTATTAATGATTCCCATTTAATTGTACAATATGGGTATATTTTGACTATTTTGTATCAACTGTTATATTAGTTCAACATGTACGTTTTTAATTGTAGATAATTATTATGTAATTAGTTTAATTTTTAAGTACTCAAAAGTATTTATTTTAATTATTTTAACCTAAACCCTAACCCTAATTACAATTATATATATATTTATACTCCCCTCTTCTCTCTCGTGTTAACCCCGCAGCCCCATTGTCATTTTCTCTCTCCTCCTCCTCTCTCTCTCTTGACAACTCAGACCGCCGCCTAGCCTTGCTGTCGCTTCGCCGCCGGCAAGCCCCAGAACCACCGCTACCCCCTGTCCATCTCCGCCGCAACCTCCTCCACTTCAGCCACGCCGCCCAGCCTCCGAGACCCCCTCCAGACCTTTGACCTCCATGGTTGCCGCCCCCTTGAACCTCGTCGACACCGCCCCCACCACCGCCAGCCTCCGCCTGCAGTCGCCGCCCCGTCGACGACCAGCAGCCGCCGTCGATGCTCAGCCTCCTCGCTGCTCAGCCTCCTCGCTTGAACCACCTCTATCTCCTGAGCCGCGTCCGACGAACCTACCTCTCCCATCTCCGCCCCACTTCGCCGCCCTAAGCCCGACCAGCGACCTTCCCCGGCCTGATCCAACCTCCGCGCCGCCCTGAGCCAACCCTCCTCCGGCCATCTCCTCAGACCCGACCAGAGCACGCCGTCGCCGCGAGCTCCTTGCACCGCGTCGTCGGCGAACCCCCTCCGTTGCCGCCATCCGACCACGCCTCTCCCTCCTCCTGCAGCGGCCGTCCACTGCTCGAGCACAACCCCTGCAGCAGCTCCCCTACATCAGCCACTCGAGCACTTCAACAACCGAGCAACACCGCCTCCGATGTCTCCTCCATCGCACGCCACCTGTTCGGCGACATGCCAGCGCAGATCCAGTTGCAGAACCGCACACCAACAGCCCCCGTCGAACCCCGTTGAGCCCTCAGCGATGACAACCGCCGTCATTGTCGCCGTCCCCAAACATCGTCGCCCGTCATCAGACCCCACGGTCTCGCAGGCAAGATCCCGCTCTCCTTGTTTCGTAGTTGAATATTTACATTATTATGAATCGTTTGCGTAGTTTATTTGTGACGTATTTATCTGCGTGGGAATGTTTGCTGAAGAATATTAATTATATCATGGTAATATGATAAATGACATTTTCAGAATAATTATAAGGAATTAAAAGAATTTAATTCGGCAAAAGAATCATTTTTAGATAATTATAATTATTTAAAAGAATTTATTTAGGAAAATAAATTAGTTTAGATTAATTGTTAAGCAAAATAATTTAAATGAATTAATTTAGAAAAATATTATTTTCTGAATTATGTACCTGCTGTTTATGATTTATAATTCTTAATTTGATTATCTGATATGCTATGATATTATTGCACATGATTAGTTGTATTGATTGTTCTATGTTGTGATTGAGAATTATTAGGAGTTTATGACTATAGTGACCTGTATGACACAGTTAGGATCTAGAATCTCGTGTGTAGTTGACCTGGAATTACGAGAATTAGGGTGAGAGTCTTGGTCTATGTGAGCGGTTGTGATTGTTGATGTATATTCCAGGCTCGTGCCGGTGAAGTTTGTGTAGTCACCGGGGTGGGCCTGAGGTGTTGAGATATTTGTGATTGTGGTTGTATTTCGGACTCGCGCTGGTGAAGTTTGTGTAGTCACCGAGGTGGGTCCGAGGAGTTGTGATATGTGATTGTTGATATATATTCCGGGCTCGCGCTGGTGAAGTTTGTGTAGTCACCGGGATGGGTCCGAGGAGTTGTGATATGTGATTGTTGATGTATATTCTAGGCTCGCGCCGGTGAAGTTTGTGTAGTCACTGGGGTGGGTCTGAGGAGCTGAGATATTGTGATTATGGTTGCTTTCCAGGATCGCGCCAGCGCCTTGTGTCAGCCTGGGGTGGGTCTGAGGTGCAGTGATATTGAGATTGTGATTATTTGAGATGAGTGATAGGATGGTTAGTTACATGACCTCGATTCTTGGCTAAGTATGATTCTTGTGAGATGTTGGCCAGTTGTCTTCTTTTCATATATAGATCGGGATTAATATTTACTTATCTATAATTTGAGACATATGGTATATACATGAGGGTTTCCTTGTTTGGATTATTTCGCTCGACGTACTACGTCTCGAGTTGTAGATTTTTAAATATTAATTCCATCTATTGTATGACCTTGTTATGTGGATGATTATAGGATGGTTAGCTGTATGATCTTGTTACTCGGATGTTTATGTTATCTCCTGATTGTTATACTCTAGTGATGGATTATATCTAGCTTGTTAGTATTTCAGCTGCATGTTTCTATTTGTTATTACTGTCATTGCATTGGTCATTCGACTGTATTATTATTTTCCCGAGTGGGATCTTGCCATGCGTCATGCACCTGACGTACACCTGTTTTCTCTGGTGTACGTCAGACTTAGGAGAAGAGCAGGTTCAGCAGGAGCAAGATGATTCTCAACATGAGTGCCTTGAAGACGGTGTAGCAGAAGAAGCTGAAGCTTAGTTATTTGATCTTAGTTTTCTTTTATAGCATTTCTTTCCGCTGGATTATTGTATTTTATATTTTTTAGTATTTCGTTCAGATAGTCTTGTATAAGGGCATGTTGACCCGCATATTATGTCTCAGATGATCTACTCTTGATGATATGTTTATTTCATATTCTGTATTGTTCATTATATTCTTGCTGATTGTGATCGGGGACCTGTGACTTCGCATTGTTTTATTTTCAGACGCTTAGCGTATTAGATTGAGAAGAAGAGGTCTAGCACTTATCTCTCCTCAGTCTAATACGTCGCGGGCTTGCTCGCGTCCCGATTCCCTGGTATTTTGGGAAGCGGGGCGTGACAGGCAGATACCATAAACTTCCTTTTGAGCAACTACATAGTTCATTCAGATCAAGAGAATTGTTTGACATTAGATTTATATTTTATTTCACAGCCCTAATATATTATGATTCATAATACTCTTTCAACTCTGATTATTAGTTATTCAAATGCAAGATAATATATAGGCAAAAAATAGATGAAGCTATTTTATCCAGTCATAAAAGAGTAGACCTTGAAAGTTTGTTTACATGTTAAACAACAATCTGAACACTATAAACTCTACACATTCCCTCTATAACTTAAGATAAACCAATTTGCATGTGCACGTACAATGATTCACATGTTAATCAGTGAACTCATATTTTCTAATTCAACATCAATCACATGTTTTCATGCAAAACTGAGATGAAGTTTTGATACAAACGAGAAGATCGGTTTTTACCCGTGTTTGAAGAACAACCTACTTAACTACCTAAGGAGAACTCCAATCCATGAAACAAATATATCTGAGCAATTCGGAAAATAAACATATTCATTGAAATAATAAACTATCATAAACAAGCATAATGCAAGATCACATATAAAAATACTTGGAAATGGAAAAACCACTGGAAACAAGAGCATGGTCCAAAAATGTACCTTACAGCGGAACCAAGCACTGCGATAGCCATTCATGAAGCTCTTTGATTCAGCCGGCCTCTTGCTCGACTTCGAAAGGCAAGTGATTTTGATTCACTGACATCCTCCTAACGTGAGGAGCTCTTCAACAAATGATCAAAATTTGCTCATAAATAAAATATGAAGCGAATAATAACTATGATAATAATTCAAGATATCCATTCACATTCTTGGGACTGGTGTTTCTCGTCCACACATCAGCACTCAAAATCTACATAAGACCTAAATCAAGCGCGGAATCGAACAATTCCGTGGTAAAACAACTGCAATTAGAGAAAACGAATGCATCGAAAAAAATACCTGAAATCAAGGGGTCTTTCGATCTCCAGTACGAAAGATCGAACCTCCTGATTTGATCAGATATCGTGAGAAGAGATAGGTGGAGCAAACCCTAGAAAGCTCGAAGATGAGATCGGAGAGGAGATTGGAGATGAGATCCAAGATGAAAACGGCGACGAGTTCAGTGATGAGATCGACGATTATATGATGATCTTGGCCACGATGATTTTAGGGAGCGGAAAATTTGGCCACGGCGATTTTAGGGATTTGAGAGAGAGAGATATTTCGTTTCAGCAGTCAGGCCATGGGCCAAAATTTTCCGTGAGCATTTGAGAGAGATTTCGTTTAAGCTAGTGGTGAGACCATGGGCTTTAAGATGGCTTTAAAAACTTTAGCTCACAAAGCCCACGAACAATTATTAAGCCCAGGAACAATTATTAAGTCTATGGCAATGTTTTTCATTAAATGTTGTATTAGACACTGAAAACTGTTACGATAGATCTCTAACGCAACAGTTAAAACCGTTGCGCCTTAACTGTTGCAATAGATCAATTATGTGGTAGTGCACTACCAAATAATGGGTCTATAGGGATGGTTTATAATCGTCCCGCTAGACAATAAAACCGTCCTCATAGGCCTAAGGGAACGGTTACTTATCCGATACCTTTGTTGCCGTAGTCTTTGGTCTAAGGGGACGGTTCATGATCCAAGTGGCGCGGTTCTTGAATTGTTCTCGTAGACAACATTTGGGGACGGTTTAACTATGGGGACAGTTCATATTTTTGCAGATGGTGACGCTTATATGGCAATGGGAACAGTTATATTTTTAAGCTACCGTGACGCTTACGCACCAAAGGGGACGGTTTCGAGTTTGATCTAGGAGGACGGTTTTATTTTCTATGGGAACGGATTTGTTTTTGATCTATGGGGATAGTTTTTACATCAAAGGGGACGGTTTTTAGCAAAGAGGACGGTTTTCAGATATAAAGATATAGGAACGGGTAAATATAGCAAAGGGGACGGTTTTCCATTTTGATCGTGCAAAAGCAGATCATCCAGATATATCACATATTTTTTGACCTGCAGTTTCAAAATTAAAAAAGAACAAAACAAAACAAAAACTCCATGATATATACCTGCTCATGTCACAAACAAAGAAATGAAACTCCAAATTTTACAAGCAAACAAACAATCATAAGAAACAATTCATTAGTTCATTACAATGACTTTAGTACAAGTTTTTTTTCTTTTGTCCAAAATACATGACTAAAATTCCTCTTTCATTAAAACAAAAAGTGTCTTCTGTTTAACTAAAAGGTCTCCATTGGTATACATAATTTGTAAATTGTCAGGATAGAACTAATCTTAGAGTAAGTGAAAAGCACGCACAGATTAACCTGTTTCAGCCACCATCAATTTTCCTGCATAAATTTAGATAAAAAGAAAAAAATGAGATTATATTCATTGCAAGATTATGCCACTTGAATATATGCTTTAAAATTTCAATTAGCACATACGAACATAGCATCTAGTAATTTCAAGCAATCAATCATAAACAATTGTAATTAGATATGATTAACATTATTAGATCATTAAGTTCAACCAACAGCAGGCTCTTAAGATATATCATTTGCCTAGCCATCGTGCAAGATCAGAACTAATAAGTCTCCGATAGATTTGGTGTAATATAAAACAAAGAAAGAGATGTGTTCACTAGCTAGGCTTGTTCTTCATGTTGTATGTTGGTTTCTCCTATATAATGCATGTGAAACTCATCAGCTTGCTCTCATCAGGAGAGTACAACTCGTACTTAATCCTAGGAGCTTCAAAAGAAGCAAGACAACAATCCTCATTTTGTACATGATATAAATCAAAATATGGGCACATGACATTATCGCTCCTGAACAAAATACAAAAGTAATTAGAGAAATTACAAAAGAGACTTGACTGCAATGGCCAGTAAGGGATTTGCGCAAACCAAAACTGAAACTCAACCTGAAGAACCACCTCTATAATAACAAAATCCCTTGGCATCGTGGAAAATGAGTTGTTGTTGAATGGAAATTGGAAGCTCCTGCGTATTATAGAAGAAGTGAAATTCTCTCAGCTAGTGACCCTACTTAGACAAATGGTCAGCCACAAAATTACCTTCTCTGTAGTAATGATTAACTGATATACTGGCATGTTGTAATCTATCATGCATTCGGTTCCACACAGCATGGAGCTGCCAAATGGGACATGCTTTGCCGATGGAATTCACTAAAGAGTTAGACCTGGCATTGGATGATTATAAACCCAACTCAGAAATGAGGTCAGCTCCTGTTGGAAGTGCTAGAATTTCAACCTGAAACGAAGAACCAGACCCAGCAGGACCAGCAAATGCCGCTAGGTGCTTTCCAGAATGATCATGATTAATGTTGGTGAAAAATGCTTATGACCGGAACAAATCACAAGGTGTGCGAACTACCTTTGTTTGGTTTGTAAAGTTCTCTTAGTTAAAATCCAAACCAAAAGTTCAGCTTTAAAGAGAGTAGTTCAGGTAATTTGTGGCACTTGAATTGGAGAACTCTTTAATTAAGGAAATTTTACAAAATATTTCACGGAATATGCATCAAAGCAAAGGTTTCTAAGGACCAAACAAGAGTATCCAAATTTCATGCACCATTAATAAATTTATCCTCACCATTGACAAGAAAATTAGGTCTAAAACCAAATTCATGAAGATTTTCTTAGCCATTAGCTCTGTTTTATATTCACAAATCAGGGGCATGATAAACCACAAGGATAGGTATACTGGAATTCTACATTGACCTATCCTTAAAAAGCATAACAAGAACACAATCAATAGGGCACTAACTTCTCTTATATATATTCTAGAGTGTATATGACATTAACTTTTGAAACCAAAGAACCAAAGAGGTTGACAAAGATTTTTTTTCTGCATCCATGTTTTTGTATGTTCCCTAGTCATTCCATGGACAAAAGATCGATATATCAGAATGCATATGAATCAGGGCACAAATGAAGCTAACAGTTTGCTTTTGAACTATATCAGAAAGTGTTTACAGAACATATTCAGAAGGAAATAAAAGCTAACAGTTTTCTTTTGAACTATAAAAGGATCGCAAACAACATAAATCATTTATAGAAAAAACATAATTGAGTGTATCACAAGCTCAAGAAATAGCGACAGCGCATGAAACTAATAAATCTTCAGAGTTTTTTGGCAAGTAAACAATGAATCTTATTTACCAGTAATCAATGAAGTTCGAACAAAATTGAATACAGAACTGTGGCCTCTCACAAACAAACTGGGGAAAAACAGACAATTACCTACAATCTGAAGGAAAAACCCAGCTACATTTAGCTTCTCCTCTTCAGAAAACCTAGCTAAATTTAGCTTCTCCTCTTCTGAAAAAAACTTTGTTAGTGGTTAAAAACTAGACTTACAGAATCGAAAATAAACTATAGGAACACAATAACAGTTCAAAGGAAAATAAAAATTAAAACCAAGAGAAGTCAATGTTTATTGTTTCTCTAAAATCATCCATGGGCAGGTTACTTTGTGATGTATTTTTGCATCTGATCTCAAATAGTTAAAGCGATTAATTTCTTAGATAATATAAACTAAAGCTAGCCAGAGGATTAAATAAATAACAAAGACGTCGTGTCTCCACTCCCAGTAGTGGTAAGCTAGTATTCAACAGTTAATGGAAAGGTCCCTTCCATAAAAAACTAAAAATGAGGATTTATTTGCCACAGTTACTTGCTAACTCCATCCAAGCTTTGCCAAACAGCCAAAAAACAAAAGATTAGTCTCGAACAATAACATAGAGGTGGAGGGCAAAGATGAAATTTTTAAAAGAAATATTTGTATGCACAAAGGCCCTGCTTTATGGGGAGAGCCTATAGTTAGGTATTGATCTGTAAGTCATAGGTACAAGAGGATCTTAGCTACAATTTTAACTAACCTATGAAAATGTTAATAAACAAACATCGCATGTATCAATCACCACATTTCTGAAAAGATTGCTTCAGAATCACTAATAGAACATGAACCTATTGTAAAACCACCAACAGATTAGCACCCAAAAAGCAGATATAAAACAGATAATAATATGAACCTCTTGATATTCTAACAGGCTTTATCCCTATAAGCTTAAAATATTAGCATGCTGAGTTAATAACTAGGATAAATAGTCTATTGTTAGTGTTCCTCATCTAATAAGATACTCATGCACCAGTAATTCACCAGCTCAGAAATCATATATATATTTTGCTCATAATGTATAATACAGTGTGATTTCTAATTAAAGAATATATTTGAGTTCCTCAGATACATATAGGAACACAATAACATATCATTTCTTAGGAACCCACCTAAGCTAATCATATAAATATTGTTAGGGGGGAAAGTAATGGATTTTAAAATTGATATGACAACTGATGCATCAAACTTTATATAAATCTAAGTAACTAAATGAATCAGTAATAATATCTGAAGTGGACACTCAATGTTTTATTGCTTTGATTTAATTTTCTTTCCATGATTGAGTGCTTCCCAAGCTCTGGTTTTCTTTTTCCCTTTTTTTGGCTAATCTTATTGGCTTCCATGTCTTTAGACTCTTTTGTGGCATAATTTCTGGTTTTGAGCTATTATTTGGTAACATGCTACAATGTGAATCATTTCATTAGTTATTTCATGGAAGTGGAAATGGGCAATCAAATTAGACATGATTGCCTAAACTTCTGATGTTTATAGCAGATCATGATCCAGTCTAAAACAGTCGTTTATTTAGTGTCTCTGGATATTTCCTCAAAAATTGAGGTTCTTTTCTCAGTTGATGGTACCCCAGATATTAGACACAGTTAATTATTTTCCCCGTATACTGCTCCTGTAATTTTAATTTCCATTCAACTTGACCCTCATGGTGGTGTAATATCACTGATCTTTCTAACACTGCATATTGGTTGAGCCATTCTGAAGTAAATTTGTTAATGTACCGTTATATCTTGGTTTGTGCTGAATCAAACCGAACCCAACATGTTGGTTGCATTTTTCATATAGAGATAGAAACAATTAGCATAATAATGCAAATAGTACAAAACAAGAACTGCAGCAATCGATCTCCAGACACTAAAACCTAACACTAAAGCAAGGAATAAAGAGAGATATGTTGCGCGCAGCGGAAATTTCGGCAGCACTTCGGCAGCACAACAAGAGAGTCAGGTCACAATAAGAATTCTTGTTTCTCAAAGGGAACAAGAATTTGAAGCCTAATATCTCATCAAAGTGGGATATTAGCTCTTCCTCTCTTCAGCTCTAGGACTGCACGTCGAGGGAACCTAAAAGCTATTGCAAATCACACAAAAGGCAGTACAACCAATTTTACGTGGTTCGGCAAATTGCCTACGTCCACGGGGCAAGGAGGGGGGAGATCTACTAATAGAGAAAGAGAATACAAATAGGGTTTACACAAGAATCTCACAAATAAAACCTTCACACAAACTCTCAAATCCCTCACAAAGCTCTCTCAAAGGGATGCACAAACCCTAACAAAAGCTACTGCTTTATCTTTTGCACTCAAAGCCAATTTTCTCCTGCTACGAATTTTTCCACAGCCACAACCAAAAGCTCCTTTTCTCTTGCGCGTACACATTGTAGCCGCCACAAATTAAAAAAGCCAAAACCTCCTTGCTGTCTGCCCTAGGAAACAAAAGCCTATATATAGGCTTTGTTCTTCGGGTGGGCCTGGTATGTGGGCATCCGTGTCCACTCACGCGGTTGTGAAACCGCGTCCACTGTCCCCACGTTCACAATTCTCTACCTCAGTGAAGTTTTCCCAAAACTGAGCCGATACCAAAGCAACCAAATGTCCCACTTATTGTATCCAGTACGAACTCAATCCACAACAAGTCGAGAACCCGAATGAGAGTCCAAACAATCTCACCCCATCAACTAATCCAAACCGGCTGCATCTGAAAGACTGCCTACGTATCCTCTTGCCCAAGGAATCAAGCCGAACGTAGTTCACCCAAATGGCCGCCAACGGCCTCAACAATCACGAATATGCAACAAGTTTCGACAATGATCAAACTTGTTGCTCGGAACCACCTTAGTGAGCATATCTACCGGATTATCCTTCGTGTGGACTTTCACAATTTCCACATCACCATCTTCAAGAACATCTCGAACGAAGTGATAACAAACGTCAATGTGCTTCGTCCTCGCATGAAAAACCTGATTCTTCGCCAAATAGATAGCACTCATGCTATCACAATGAATAGTGACGGACCTCTACGATATACCAAGTTCCTCCAAAAGTCCTCGATGCCAAATAGCCTCCTTCACAGCCTCCGTAACTGCCATATACTCTGCCTCCGTCGTAGACAAAGCCACCGTCGACTGTAAGGTGCATCTCCAACACAGCGGCGCACGGGTTAAAGTGAACACATACCCCGTCGTAGACCGGCGCTTATCCAAATTCCCGGCATAATCCGAATCAACATAACCAATGCATAGCTGCCCACCTGTAGTGTCCCGCTCATAAACCAAACCAACATTGAGCGTACCTCGAATGTATCTCAAAATCCATTTCACAGCATCCCAATGACCCACTCCTGGATCGTGCATGTATCTCGATACCATGCTTACTGCCTGTGATAAATCTGGTCTCGTACATACCATCGCGTACATCAAGCTCCCAACCGCGCTCGCATATGGAGTCTTCGACATCAACTCACGATCTTCAACTGACTTCGGTGAAAGACCAGCTGAAAGCTTCAAATGGGCTCCCAAAGGTACACAAACTGGCTTCGTATCCATGCTAACATGGAATCGCTGTAGAACATTCTTCAAATAAGCCACCTGTGTCAAACAAATTCTGCCCTTCTTCTTGTCTCTGCCGATCTCCATCCCTAGAATGCGCTTCGCCTCGCCCAAGTCCTTCATCTCAAACTCATTTGAAAGCTGAACTTTTAACCCATCTATAGCCGACCTGGAAGTAGAGGCAACCAACGTGTCATCGACATAGAGCAATAAATAAATGTACGCACCTCCTTTCAACTTGCGAAAATATACGCAAGGATCAAACTGGCTCCGAGTGTACGAATGACCAAGCATAAAACCATCGAATCGCTTATACCACTGTCGAGGAGACTCTTTCAAACCGTATAGCGATTTCTTCAATCTGCAAACTAATTTTTCCTTCCCTGCAGTTCGGAATCCCAATGGCTGAGTCATATATATTTCTTCATCAAGATCACCATGAAGAAATACCGTTTTCACATCCAACTGATCTAATTCCAAACCATACTGTGCCACCAAAGCTAGCAGAATCCGAATCGAAGAGTGCTTCACCACCGGAGAGAAAACCTCATTATAATCTATTCATTCCTCCTGTGCATAGCCCTTCGCAACCAACCTAGCTTTGAATCTCAATGGAGTGCCCTCAATGCCCTCCTTCTTTGTGTATACCCACTTGCAACCAATTGCCTTCCGCCCCTTTGGAAGCTCAACGAGTTCCCATGTATCGTTCTTATGAAGAGATTCCATCTCCTCCTGCATAGCTACCTGCCACGAATCAGCCTCCGAACTCTGCTCGGCCTCTCTGAATGTAGTAGGCACCATCTCATTGATACTCTCCACCGGAAGTGCATACGCAACTGTATCGGCATACCGTGCTAGCATCTGTATGTTTCTCCTCTGTCTCCGAACCGTAATAGAATCCTGAACCTGAGCCGTCGGTTCCCGATCCTGCACATCAGTACCCGTATCCTCCGTATCACCGTCGTGCTCGCCTGGCGTCACCTCAGTCGGCACCTGCATGGATACTGTACCATCTGGACGATGTGGAGCTGCATCGATCTCCACCACCTGCGATATCTCCTCCGTCGGGTCGCTCTGCACTTGATGAGAACTGGGAAGCTTCAAGATAGAAGCCTCATCGAATGTGACGTCCCTACTCAGCACAATCTTCTTATCCACTGGATCCCAAAGCTTGTATCCCTTGACACCACGCTTGAATCCTACAAATATGGCCTTCCTAGCTCGAGGTTCCAATTTATCAGTTCTAACATGATAATATGCAGGGCACCCAAATACCTTGAGCTGGTCATAATCGTGTGCTGGCTTTCCCGACCACATCTCCATAGGGATTTTCCCCTCAATCGCAGATGAAGGCAGCCTATTAATGAGGTGGCTCGCATATGTAAGTGCCTCAGCCCAAAAAATCTTCTCCAAACCACTCTGTGACAATAAGCATCAGATCTTTTCCAGTAAAGACCGATTCAATCTCTCTGCCACCCTATTTTTCTGCGGTGTATGACTAACCGTGAAGTCTCTCTATGCACTCGTCTCGACATAGCTGCTGAAAGGGGTCAGAAGTATACTCACCACCGTTGTCGGATCGCAACATCTTGATCTTTCTCCCAGTCTGCAGTTCCAATCTCTTCTTCCACTCCACAAACAAATCTAGGACTTCACTCTTCTTCATCATGGTGTACACCCAACAACACCTAGAATAGTCATCTACAAAAGTGACGAACCAATGTCGACCACCAAGTGATGCAGTCTTGGTGGGATTCCAAACGTCTGTATGCACGTAGTCCAGGATGCCTCTCGTCTGATGAATGGCAGTCCCGAACTTCACCTTCATCTTCTTGCCAAGAACACAGTGCTCATAGAACTCAATCTTTCCACTATTGGCTCCCTTCAGTAGTCCCTGCTTGCATAATGCCTGCAGTGACTTTTCACCTGTGTGCCCCAACCTATAGTACCAAAGTCTGCTCATGTCCGCTTCTGAAATAGCCGAAGCAACCTGGCCAATCTCGGTGCTTCCCTTCAGATAATACAAATTTCGATTACGGACTCCCTTCATCACCACCAATGATCCCTTAGTAACATTCGCTACAGTGTTTTCGAAAGTCACCTTGAATCCCTTCGCCTCCAAAGCTCCAACCGAGATAAGATTTTTCTTCAATTGGGGAACAAATCTCACCTCCTTCAACTCACAGACTACTCCATCGTGCATCCTAACCCGGATGGTACCTATCCCACAAACGCCACAGGATTGATCATTTCCCATGACAACAACGCCCCCGTCGACTTTCTCAAAAGATGCAAACCAGTCTCGCCTAGGGGTCAAGTGAAAAGTAGCGCCGGAATCAAGCATCCAATCTGATGCATCCACATGGTTCACCTCTGGAGTAATCAATAGAGAAAAGCACGAATCATCGGAATCATCGCCTTTCGCAATATTCACCTCATTGGCCTTCGGGCCCTTTTTCTTGCTATTCTCCTTCTCCTTAAGCTTCGGGCAGTCTCTCTTCCAATGTCCCTGCTCCTTGCAGAATGCACATTGGTTCTTTGCTAATTGGTGGCGACCTCTAGACTTTGACCTTCCGCTATTACCACCTTTCGGATATGGGCTTCTACCTCTCGTCGACAAGGCCTCTCCTGAAGTACTAACGCGGGAAGTCTCCTTATCCTTCCTTCTTAAATCGTAATTCGTCAAAGCGTTAGTCACTTCACTATAGCTGATAGAAGATCTCCCGTTTAACAAAGTGAGCACAAAGGTATCATACTCATCATCGGGTAAAGAGCCCAACAAAATAATCGCCTTGTACTCATCCGATATCTTCTCATTAACATTCGCCAAGTCCGACAACAACTTAGTGTAGTTGTTCACATGAGCCACTAGCGAGGTGCCTCTGGACATCTGAAATCTGAAGAGTCTTCGCAGCAAGTGCAACCTGTTCTCAACACTCTTTGTGAGATACTTGTTGTTAAGAATTTCCCACATCTTCATTGCAGACGTTACCCCAATCACATCATATTTCAGTTTCTGTTCCAAACAGGACCTGATCACCCTACAAGCGTTCCTATTCATCTTCTCCCATATCGCCTCTTCATATTTAGGTGGCCTCTCGTGGACCATGATGGTCTCTTCCAAATTCTGAGCATTGAGCACATCCTCTACGTCACTCATCCACAAACCAAAGTTGATTTTTCCGTCATATTTCACCATACTAATTTTGGTGTTCTGAAAACCAACTTGAACCGTACTCGCCATTGACTTGCTGCTTTCACCTTCTTCTCCCATTCCAAACTAACTCCAAATTGTAGAGAAAGAACAAATTTGATAGAAATTAGGAACCACCCAACTGAACCCTAGATCGGATTCCAAATAGATCTCCTATCCACACGAGGAAAGCGAAATCTCCAACGGTAACTCCTAATGCTATCTCCACCGAAGCCTAGAACTCCAAGAACCAAGCTTCAAACAAAATCTTCCTCCACCAAACACCAAAACCCTAGATCTGAAATCTGGGCTCTGATACCACTTGTTGCGCGCAGCGAAAATTTCGGCAGCACTTCGGCAGCACAACAAGAGAGTCAGGTCACAATAAGAATTCTTGTTTCTTAAAGGGAACAAGAATTTGAAGCCTAATATCTCATCAAAGTGGGATATTAGCTCTTCCTCTTGTCAGCTCTAGGACTGCGCGTCGAGGGAACCTAAAAGCTATTACAAATCACAGAAAAGGCAGTACAACCAATTTTACGTGGTTTGATAAATTGCCTATATCCACGGGGCAAGGAGGGGGAGATCTACTAATAGAGGGAGAGAATACAAATAGGGTTTACACAAGAATCTCACAAATAAAACCCTCACACAAACTCTCAAATCCCTCACAAAGCTCTCTCAAAGGGATGCACAAACCCTAACAAAAGCTATTGCTTTATCTTTTGCACCCAAAGCCAATTTTCTCCTGCTGCGAATTTTTCCACAGCCACAACCAAAAGCTCCTTTTCTCTTGCGCGTACACACTGTAGCCGCCACAAATTAAAAAAGCCAAAACCTCCTTGCTGTCTGCCCTAGGAAACAAAAGCCTATATATAGGCTTTGTTCTTCGGGTGGGCCTGGTATGTGGGCATCCGTGTCCACTCACGCGGTTGTGAAACCGCGTCCACTGCCCCCACGTTCACAAGATACTCACAACAATGTGGCTTTCAAATCCTCAATTCCTTCTGTTCAAAAAGCCAAATCTAGATGGGAGCTTTCTGATCTAATCATAAACAAAACAAAACAATCAAATTTCAATAATCCGCAAAAAAAACATAACAAAAATTTAAATTGAGCAAAAAAGGGAAGGAATGTTCGATACTCACACTCTGAAGAAAACTGAAGATGAGATTCTGCAAAGTTTAAAACCAAAATTAGAAGGAAATATTCAAAAATTTAACAAAAATAAAAAAAATTAAGGTTTTCCAAGAAAGAGAATACGATGGGTTAAGTCATAATCCTCTGGACTCTAGTGGTCGCCATTGTTGCCGCCGATGAAAACTCCGGTTACCTCTTCGATGCTAGAGAAAGATGTCAGAAGGAGAAAGCAACAACTAAAATTGTAAAACCCTAGAAATTGAAGATTATCTATTTTGCTTGATCGTAAAAACATCAGAATTATTTTGCTAAATAGAGTTGCCAATGTTGCAATATGAGAACATATACAAACTTGAATTTTTGAATAGGTGAATGTGTAGGACGGCAAGCACTTTGTAAATAAGTTTTCATCCCTAAATATAGACGCATATATATGATAGAGAGGGTCCATAGGGGTGGGCACGCCCCAGTTCGAACTGGTGGCCAAACATGCCTAACCCGCCTTGGGTCAAGACCAGGCCCGACCTATAGTGGGCTAGGCCCAATTCGCCTTGTGATGTACCAGGCTGTGGGTCAAACTAGGTTTCGTTCTAAACCCATCGACAAAGAAGTAGGTCAGACTCACGCTCGGCTTGGCCCATGTATTGGCCCAGTCCGTCTTAGGTGACAGCTATATATTTGATGTGATTTTAGTAGCAACTCAATTGAAAATTACAACCTTCAAGTTTTAAATTGTAATTTTAGTAGAGATTCTAAGCTCTATTTGGTATTTTTATGAATACTTGCAGTCATTTTTATTTACTGAAACACTCAAATTATTGTGGATATTTTGTCATTTGAAATAATTCTATCACCAATTATAGATTTATAAGGTTTAGACTTTTAAGAAAGATCAAATACAAAGATAAAATATAGAGTATCAACTTTAGACTATACATAATAATCTAATAAACAATTAAAAAAAAAGAATGCAGACCGATCCGTGACATGAAACTTTGTGGGCCGGGTTAGGATCGACGTTGCCCTATGCGGGCAATGGGCTGGGCTGGGTCCAAACCTAGAACTAGGGACAAGGTCCTTGACCCAACCCGCCGATCCCACCGAAGCCTCGGTCTAAACCAGCTCATACCCAAAATCGATGTGGGCTTGGTCCCGGCCTAGCTCATGCCCACCCCCATAAAGGGATGACACGTACTAAGAGATAAAGGAAGATATTCTCTTCTCTTCCTTCTTCCTTTTTGCCCCCATCTACTTAACATGATGCATATAAAATAGGATTATATTGATATCAAGCCCATAAATCTTTCATATTTTGAACTAGTTCCCCAAATCAATGATATTGCTATTACGTACCCATATGCTAAAAGTTGTTTTCAAATTAGTCCCCTCAATTAGCATCTATTCAAATTGAGGAAAATAACCCTTTAACTTTAAATTTTCAGGCATATGAAAGACTCAGTGTCAAAGAATTTTGGGTAATTTTGCTAATACAAAATATGAGGAGTACATGTGCAAAACTTAATATGTGAGGGGTAATATACGCAAAAACCCCCAAAGAAATATGTGAAGCATATTTGCCCCGGGTTGACCATCATCTGCCTAGTATTTCATCATTAAAAACAGCAATTAACAGAGAATACAAAAGCCTCCCATAGAGAGTAGAGGGGTAATTTTTTTTTAAAAAAGTAAAAAAGACAAGAATCATCATGAGTTTGTGCTGCAGATGTTTAGAGATCCTGATCGCTATACTTCTCCCCCCACTGGGGGTTTGCTTAAGGCACGGCTGTTGCACTGTATGCACTCTTTTTGCCCAATTCAATTCTCAATTATATTCATTTAATCATCTTATTATTAATTTACTTTTATTTAATGTTAATTTTGACAACAGCTGGAGTTTTTCATATGTTTGTTGCTAACAATCTTGGGTTATCTCCCTGGGATCATCTACGCTATTTATGTGATTGTTTCTGTGGATCCAGATCAATATCGGAAGGAATATTACCAGACTCTCTATCCCTAGATCTAGATCTACAGGGGATTATTTAGACCGCGTGATGTTTTTTTTTATTTTAATTAGTTCACAATGAGAAAATTTATTTGTAATAGATTTTCTCAAAATATTAAAGGTTGTGGATTGGCTATGATAACTGTGGAACTTGGATTAGTATATTACTCGACATTTTAATTCTCGTTTGGTATGCTATATTGATTCAGATTCCTGGGCGTATTCTCCGTTCTTGATTTTTGGTTTTGATACTGAATTAGGATGTCATCATTGGGGAGCCAATGTTGATGGCAATTAGTTAATTTTGTATTTATCATAGTTTATTTGTTCCAGTGGAACCCATTTTGAGAAGATGAGGAGTTATAAAAGAGATTTCATTATGTAAATTTAGGAGTTCCGCTTACCTTGGCCTTAGCATGAGAGTATAAGAAGTCGAGTAGACATGTTGAGTAGTTAGTGATATCTTATACCGTCTACTTGTCGAAAATTTCTTTGATTCTTTTATTTCAAATCAAACATATAGTTGCAATGGTGCTGCACATCTAATCAGTTTCTAGATGTACTTGGATGTTAGATAATCTCGGTCATTCTACATCTTGTGTTCTTATAATTGCAACTGACATGTTTTTGGAGTTGCACTGTCAAATAGTAACGGTCACTCTTTTCTCATCGTAGATTCTAATTTTATGGCAAATCCCTATATTGACTGCAATTTTTTCTTATTGAGGAATTCCTTACCAGCTAGTTACTATAGGAATTTGGATAGTTGCTAGATTATGCTGCTTGAAGACTGCTAGTTGCATATTTGAAGAGTTCCATTTCCTGTTGCAAAATTTTTTGTGGTATATTGATACGTAGAGTTTGATGCCTGCGACCTTATGTTGCAAACATGCACTGTTCAACCATGTACACAGATGGTATTCAGTGGAATATGTGATTAATCCATTACCATGTAAAAAATTCTCAATGCATTATGCAGAGACTGCATGGGTTGTCTCCTTACTACGAAGCCATACAATATTGAGATATTACGCAGGACATTGCTGAATCTATGGCGACCTCGACAAAAAGTTCGATTCTGAGAAGTTGCCGATCGTACCCTGTTATTCCAGTTTGAGGAGGAAGCTGATCGTGATAGGGTATTGGTTACTGCACCTTGGACTTTTAACAAGCAATTGTTTTGTGATACAACCTCTTAAGCCGGGGGAGAAGCTGGAGGAGATTCAACTAATGAGCGCCATGTTCTGGATACGTGTTCCTGACCTACATGTATCATGCATGAACAAAGGGTGTATGCAAGGTTAGGGGAACTCAATTGGTATCTTTGAAAATTTTGATTTTTCGGATAGGGGATCTCGGTGGAGGAATTATGCACACAACCAGGTGCGTTTGGATATACAGAAGCCTTTGATGGGAGGGATTCAATTTGGTGTAGGTGAAGGTAAGAGCAAGTGGCTGGCTTTCACGTACGAACATCTTCCGATTTTTTGCTATGTATTGGCAAGTTAGATCATTTGGAGCGGGAATTTTCACATGCCTTATGAGAGAGGGCGGATGGTAGAATAGTGGAGATGCAATATGGGAATTGGATGAGAATCAACTGAGAACGAGGCAGGTGGAGTTCAGGTGATGATAATATCATTGTGGGAAGGAAGCAACATGATAAAACTCTGGAGAAAGCACAAGATGAGGATGGGGACGGGAGTAGGATAAACACAGGCAACATGTTGAGGGAGGAAGCGAGAGATCAGGGAGTGGATGAGGGTACAAATATGAGTAAGGAGGGAAGTCCGGAGTGGGAAGTGGGACTCATGGAGAAGAACATAAGACCGATGGATGTGGAGCAAGCTAGTGGCATATTCTGCAATATGGACAAATATACTGCTCGAGGTCAAAACACGAACCCGTCGTGGAATACTACACAAAATGTGATGACCAAAGTAATGCATTCATCCAGAGGTACGATAGATGGGCATAATGTGAAGGAGGGGAATGGGGACAACATGAGAACTACACAGAAAGTGGATGTGGAGGTGGAGCATGCATTTGAGAGGGAGGTGAATGAAGAGGTGGAGGTCAATGTAATTGTCACGGTGCACAAGGCTCGTTCCAGAAGTCTTTTATCAAATAATATGGACCACAGAGCTTGGGAAGTGGGAAAGCTGGGTACGAATATAGGGCACAAGCATGCTCGTGATAGGAACGGAAAATCTGTCATTGATGGAAAGAGTTTCGAGGAGGAGGGAGGACCTTAAAAGAGAATGAAGGGAGATGACAATGTGAGAATGAAGTGTATGCCCGGCACTATGTTATCGACGGAGGTGGAGACGATTGACCCACCCTGCCGGTGACAGTGACTCTCATAAGCCTAAACTGCCGTGGGGTTGGGAACCCATGAGCAGTCAGAGGTCTCAAGAATAATGAATCTAATTCGTGAGAAAGATCCCGAGTTTGTGTTCCTCTCTGAAACACGGCTTCTGAACACTGAAACGGAGTGTATTCGAAGGAGGAGTGGCTACAGTAACTGCTTTGTAGTGGAGAGTAATGGCCGACGAGGTGGACTAGCTATTTTGTGGAAAAAGGATTCGGGGGTGAATTTAATCTCTTATTTGCGATGATACGACTGGTGGGTGAAGGAAGATGGTTGCTTTGTGGAGACTTTGTTCGAACATGAGAAGAGTGTTGGTCCTGCGAGGCAGGTGTGGCAGATTACTAATTTTCGAGATGCACTGGATGACTGTGGTCTAAAAGATTTGGGGTTTAGAGGGCCTAAATTTACTTGGATGGGGAAGCCGAATGGAACGGGAGGAATACGTCAACTGTGTTGTGCGCAGCGGAAATTTCGGCAGCACTTCGGCAGCACAACAAGATAGTCAGATCGCAATAAGAATTCTTGCCTCTCAAAGGAAACAAGAATCTGAAGCCTATATCCTATCAAAGTAGGATATTAGCTCTTCCTCTCGTCAGCTCTAGGACTGCGCGTCGAGGGAACCTACAAGCTATTACAAATCACGGCAAGAACACAACTTTTACGTGGTTCGGTAAATTGCCTACGTCCACGGGGTAAGGAGGGGGAGATCTACTAATAGAGGGAGAGATACAACTGGGGTTTACAATCTCACAACCTAAACCCTCACACAAACTCTCAAATCCCTCACACAATTATCTCTCTCAAAGAGGATGTCAAAACCCTAAAAAACGGCTACACAAAACCCTAGACAACAGCCGACTCAGCCTCTGCCGAATTTCCCTTCAGCACGCCGAAAAAATCTTTCACGCTGCCGAAATCCACGCCGCCAAGTCTCTGCGTTGAACTGTAGCCGCTCCTTTTGCTCCTGCTTTTTCCCAGCCTTGCCCTCCAACCTAGGTTACAAAGCCAATATATATATAGCTGCAACCTTCGAAAGAACCAGGCCAAACATACAACTAACCCGACCCGATTTCATGAAATCTCCTTTTCACGCGTCAACATCTCTTCACGTGGCTTTCCTCACGCAGCAATGTGATCATTTCATGCTGTTTTTGTTTGTGGCCCCCACTAGCACTTTGCTGACGTTCACAAACTGCTTGATAGAGCAGTAGTGGTGAATGCGGCATAGTTTACACGCTTCCCATATGCCGAAGTAGCGCACATGCCACTAAATTTCTCAGACCATAGACCATTGTTGAACTTACTTGATGGCAAACGACAAGGCAAGCGCCCGGCTCGAAGACGTTTAGGTTTGAAGACAGGCGGACAAAAGACCCGAGATGCGAGCAGGTGATTAAGCAAGGATACGGGAGGAGGATCCGATAGGATCTATAGCTTGTTTAAGGTGACAGAGAAACTGAAAACGCTGTCGACAAGTTTTAAAGGAGTGGATATTGAGAGAGTTTGGTCACATTGGAGCTTGTCTCAAGCAAGTAAAGGACCTGATGAATGACATAAACTCAAGGGTGGACTCATAGAGAATTCATATGAGGAGGAAGCTCGATTGGAGAAGGAGAAAGAAAAAGAAAAGCTACTAGAGATGGAAGAAATAATGTGGCGCCAAAGGTCACGAGCTATGTGGTTAAAAGAAGGAGATAAAAATGCATCTTTCTTCACGCAAAGGCCAGCGAACGCCGAGAGTTCACAACCGGATCCAAACTCTTTATGACGAGGAAGTATTGGGGATTCGAAACAATCAAATCAAATCCGTACCCTTCCGAATCTTGTGTTTGAGAGTTGACCAAGAAAGAAATTCACCACAAATCAAAGATAAAAACTTGTAGGAAATAATAACAAGAAAGAACATACCAGATTTAACGAGGTTCGGCAACGTGCCTATGTCATCGGGAGCCACACCACACAATTCTTTGATTACTTGAAGAAGATTACAATGCTTGCAATTGGTCTCTCTCTCTCTAAGATTTCTAATCACAAAGACCCTCAAAACCTCTTTTTTCGTGCTTTTTTTCTCTCTTAATCCCTAAAGGGATGTGTTTCTATTTATAACAAAACATAATCCCAAACAGATTAGGATTCTAAAACGAGTCTGCCACATCCAGGTGTGACAGACACCACATCCATGACAAACAGGGCAGACTCTGTCACACCCATGACCAGTCTTGAATTTTCATGCGATTATTGATTTTGATTCTAGGTTTGGGTCTCCACTCTTAAGACCAACAATCTCTCATTTGGAGATCAAACCATCATCAATGAGCTCTCCCGAACTCTGCCTTCTTTGCAAGCATCTTCTCCTACTTGGAAAAATTCATTCTTTAATCATCAACATCCCGACGATCTCGCCGATCCTCGTAGTGTGGCTCCGTCTTCGTCTTCTATTCGTGAAGGCCAACTGAAGTTGCGCACAACTCCAGCTTCTCAATGGTGACTGCCTTCGTCAACATGTCCACCGGATTTTGACTCCCTAAATTTTTTATTAAATATAACTTTCCGTTACTCGAACTCATCAATGCCATATCCAATAAATGTGTACTTCTGTGACATAGCTTCTAGCTTGTCTTTGACATGGTCACTGATATGAACATAAGCCACACAACCAAATACTAGCAAGTATGAGATTTATCTTCTTTCCACTCCAAACCTCCTCTGGAATCCCAAAATCTAATGGAACTGATGGCCCGTGATTAATAAGGTAAGTTGTCGTATGCACCGCATCCGTCCAAAATGTCTTAGGCAGACCTGCATGTAATCGCATGCTCCTGACACGTTCTGTCAAGATTCTGTTCATCCTCTCTACAATGCCGTTCTGCTGCAACGTCCCTGGAGTGGTCCTTTCTAAGCGAATACCATTCATAGCACAGAACCTTTTGAACTCCTCTAGCTTGTATTCTCCACCATTGTCTGATCTCAGACATTCACCTTCAGATCTGTCTCGTTCTCCATCATGGCCTTCCACTTCTTAAAGATTTCAAACACCTCTGATTTGTGTTTCATGAAGTAGATCTACACCTTCCTTGAGTGATCGTCGATGAAGATGACATAATATCTCGAACCGTCAAAAGATGATACACTGGCTGGGCCCCATACATCTGTATGAATCAACTCTAGCTTCTGAGCCTTAGGTAGCCTTCCACCCTTCTAGAAACTAACCCTCTTCTGCTTTCCAAAGATGCAGTCTTCACAAACCCCGACTTCCACGGAGTCGGTCCCTGTTAGCTTTCCCTGTGACTGTAAGATCTTCATCCCCTTCTCGCTCATGTACCCTAGCCTGTTGTGCCATAGATCTATACTCTCTTTGCCAGCTGTAATTGCGAGGGTGTCACTCGCATGTAAGGTGAGGTAGAGAGTTCCTAGTTTGTTGCCTCGAGTACCTGTCATAGTACCGTTAGAGATTTTTCACGAATCCCCTGTGAATGTAGAAACATAGCCTTCTGCTCCAAGCTGTCCTACCGAAACAAGATTCCTCTTCAGCTTCGACACGTGTCTCACGTTCTTCAAGATCCACTTAGAGTCCTTCATCTGAATCTGCACTTCACCCTTTCCAACAATATTACAGGGCTCGTTATTCCCCAAATACACTTTTCCTAAGTTCCCTGCTACATAGTTATGGAGAAGCTTCCTGTTAGTAGTGGCGTGGAAAGAGGCTCCTGAATCAATGACCCAAGAATCCGAGTCACTATCCATAGCAAGAATCAAGACATCCTGCACGATATGAGCCTCGCTCACCTGCATCCTTCTTTGGACTCTTGCAGACTGAAGGCATATGACCCTCTTGATCGCAATTCCAATACTTTCTTTTGATAGGCCTAACCTTCGAGTTCGACCTCTTCTTCACTAATTTCGACTGATTCCTATTCTGGTTTCCTTTCTTCTGGCTTCTGCCTCTCTGCTCGAAATTTAGAGCTGAACCTGAATCTTCTAATTCAGACGATTTCCTTCTAACATCCTCGGATAGAATCATACTAACTACCTCACTCAGCTTCAACTTTTCTTTCCCCACCGAATTGCTAATTGCCGTCACACAACCTGCCCAACTATCCGATAACTGCGAAAGTAGTAGAAGGGCCTGCACTTCGTCATCGAACATAATGTCTAAGGAGATAAGTTGATCAACAATCGTGTTGAACTCGCTGATGTGCATCGTGAAGGACCGTCATTCTGTCATCTTGAGGTTGAAAAGAGTTTTGACGATTGTTTGCTGCCGACGGTTGCTCGTACATCTTCGCGAGCGCTTCCATAAGCCCCACCGTCATCTTCTCCTTCAAAATATTGTGGGCTACTGATTTGGCGAGCGACAAACGGATTTGCCCTAGAGCCTTCCTATCCAGTATCTTCCAATCACCATCTGACTCCTTCTTCTGTCCCTTTTTCTTACCCATCAACGGGCGATACAAATCATTCTGGTACATATAGTCCTCCATTCATGACTTCCAGTAGACGAAGTTTGAACCGTCAAATTTCTTAATCTTAGATTTGATTTCCTTTGTCATGGCTCTCTTTCTCCTAAATTTGCTGAACGAAGCTCTGATACTAGTTGTTAGGGATTCAAAACAATCAAATCAAATCCGTACCCTTCCGGATCTTGTGTTTGAGAGTTGAACAAGAAAGAAATTCACCACAAATCAAAGATAAAAACTTGTAGGAAATAAGAACAAGAAAGAACACACCAGATTTAACAAAGTTCGGCTACGTGGCTACGTCCTCGAGAGCCACACCACACAATTCTTTGATTACTTGAAGAAGATTGCAATGCTTGCAATTGGCCTCTCTATCTCTAAGATTTCTAATCTCAAAGAGCCCTCAAACCCCTCTTTTTTCGTGCTCTTTTTCTCTCTTAAACCCTAAAGGGACGTGTTTATTTATAACAAAACACAATCCCAAACAGATTAGGATTCTAAAACGAGTCTGCCACACCCTGGTGTGGCAGACACCACACCCATGGTAGACAGGACAGACTCTGTCATACCAGGGTATGGCAGACACCACACCCATGGTCAGTCTTAAATTTTCGTGCGATTGTTGATTTTGATTCTAGGTTCGGGTCTCCACTCTCAAGACCAACAGGAAGGACATGTACAAAAAGAAGAAAAGGCTAAGGCTAAAATATCAATTAATTATTTTGAAACTCTCTTTACGAAAGGGGAGCAACGTAGTCTGGAAGGGGTTTGGAAGTTGTATATCAAAGGGTGGATGACGGGTTGAATGAAAAACTGATAGAAGAATTTAGAAAGGGTGGTAGTTTGTATGGGTCTCAAACAAATGCGTCCTCTAAAAGCATCGGGTCCGAATGGTATTTTGGCAGATTTCTTCTAGAAATATTGGCATGTAGTAGGTGGTGTAGTGAATGTTAGTTTGGGTGTAGATCCAAACCTTAGTGCAGGCGAGGTTTCGACGAAGGGTTGCAGACGAGCTCGAGCGTTGAGCAGATGAGCTCGACGAGGTTAGGCGAGCTCGAGCAAGCGAGGTCGTGGAGGGCAAGCGTGGACGAGTCAAGTTACCTCGAGGAACTCTACGTAGGCGAGCTCGAGGAACTTCCACAGGCAACCTTGAGCGTGATTAGGCGAGGTCGAGCGAGGGTGCTCGTAGGTGAGGTTGGCGCTCCAGGCTGTCGACAGCCTGTCGATAGATAGCCCTAGGGTTTCCTTATAAAAGGGAAACCCATAGCTCGAGAACCCTGCGCTGCTTCTTCTCTCTCTCGCGTTTTTCCCTCTGGCGGCGGCTCTCCTCTCTCGCGACTCTCTTTTTCTCATTCAGCTCACAAGATTTTGAGGAAAGGAATTAAATAAAAGAGAGAATTTAAGAGAGAGGGCATTGGTATTTTAGAAGGGGATTTTATTACTGTAGCTATAATGATAATTAGCATTTATTGAGAGATCTCAAGTTTGAGATCTACTCTTTCTTTGTAATTTCTTGTTGATTAATAAGAAATTAATTGTGTGGCTCCCGAGGACGTAGGTAAATTTACCGAACCTCGTTAAATCTTGGTGTACTTTTTTCTATACAGCGTTTTTGCTGTTTTAGGGTTTTTAGCGTAAATTGCTAATAATTGGTATCGGAGCATGAAACGATCTAGAGAAAATCAGATTCAAATAAGAGTCATGGGCACAAATGAAGGAAAAGTGAGACTTGAGAAGTTTGATGGAACATATTTTGGATTCTGGAAAATACAGTTAGAGGATTATTTGTATCAGAAAATCTGTATCAACCACTATTAGGGAAGAAGTCGGAGTCGATGAAGGAAGATGAGTGGAACCTTCTAGATAGACAAGTCCTCGGTATTATCAGATTAACGTTGACTCGCAATGTTGCTTTCAACATAGCGAAAGAGAAGACCACGGCGGGTCTTATGGTAGCACTCTCAATTATATATGAGAAGCCATCAGCCGCGAACAAAGTTTATTTGATGCGGCGGTTATTAATCTGAGAATGGCGGAAGGTGCGTCAATAGCTCAACACATCAATGAACTCAATACGGTCACAACCCAATTGAGTTCAGTTGAAATTGAGTATGATGAGAAAGTTCGAGCGTTGATCCTTTTGTCTTCCTTACCAAAAGCTGAACGCTACATTCACGGCTGTGAGTAGCTCATCGGGAAGCAACAAGTTAAAGTTCGATAACGTTCGTGATCTGGTTCTTAGTGAGGAGATCCAACGGAGAGAGTCAGGTGAAGCTACAATCTCTTTCAGTATTGCATACAGAGTCAAGAGGTAGAAATTCAACCAGAGGGAACGGACGAGGTAAATCAAACTACAGAGGTAGATCAAAGGACAGGAGGTCCAAGTCAAGGAATCCAAGCAACAGCTTGAAAGCTATCGAGTGTTGGAATTATGGAAAGATCAGGCACTACAAGATTCGGTGCAAGAGTGCATATAAGGAAAAGGAGGCGAAGGCAGAGGTGAATGTCACTTCCACCTCAGGAGGAGACGACGCATTGATATTCTCTTTGGAGAGCAAGGAAGAGTCTTGGGTGTTAGACTCTGGAGCGTCATTTCATGCTAATTCTCAGAAAGAATTATTCGAGAAGTATGTCCCTAGAAATCTTGGATATGTATACCTTGGTGATGATCAACCGTGTGCTATTATGAGCAAAGGTGTAGTAAAAATTAAGTTGAACGGGTCAGTATGGGAGCTAAAGGATGTCAGACATATTCCTAACATGAGAAAGAACTTAATATCCGTAGGCCAGTTGGCTGGCGAAGGATACACTACGACCTTCCATGGAGATGATTGGGAGATCTCGAAGAGCGCAATGATGATTGTCCGAGACAAGAAGACTGGTACCCTGTATATGACAGTAGGTGTGTTGTTTGATCTCAGTTGCAGCAGACAATGAGACCTCAATGCTTTGGTACCAGAGACTCGGTCATATGGGGAGAAGGGGATGAAGATCATGCACACAAAGGGAAAACTCCCAGGTCTAAAATCAGTTGATTTAGATATGTGTGAAGAATGCATACTTAGAAAGAAGAAGAGAGTTAGCTTTCAGACAAGTGGCAGAACCCACAGGAAGGAGAAGCTAGAGCTCGTTTACTCAGATGTTTGGGGACCAACCACCACCACGTCCATTGGTGGAAATACTACTTCGTGACTTTTATCGATGATCACTCTCGGAAAGTATGGGTCTACTTTCTGAAGCATAAGTCAGAAGTATTTGAAGCTTTTAGGAGATGGAAAGTTATGGTCTAGAATGAGACCGATCTGAGAATAAAGAAGCTTAGGACCGACAATGACAGTGAGTATGAAAACACCGGATTCAAGAAGTTTTGCTATGAGCACGGGATCAGAATGGAGAGAACTGTGCCTGGCATGCCTCAGCAAAATGGTGTAGCTCAGCGGATGAACCGAACGTTTACAGAGAGAGACAGAAGCATTCAGATACAGTCAGGCCTACCAAAGTAGTTCTGGAGAGAAGCAGTCAACACAACAGCTTACTTGATCAACCGAGATCCATCGGTTCCATTGGAGCACAGAATACCAGAAGAGGTATAGTGCGGAAAAGAGGTAAAACTCTCACATCTTAAAAATTTTGATTGTCTAGCTTATGTGTATATTAGTGATCAAGGCAGGAATAAGCTTGATCCCAAGTTAAAGAAATACACTTTAATCGGCTATGGTGAAGATGAGTTCGGCTACCGCATTTGGGACAACGAAAACAAGAAGGTGATCAGGAGCAGAGATGTGATATTCAACGAGAAGGTGATGTACAAGGACATGCACAAGAAAGAAGACTCAGAGAGCGAGCCAATATTTGTAGATGTAGATAATGTTCCGAGTAACCTCTCAGAAGAACCCAATGTAGAAGGTCCTCAGTCAGAAGAGCCTGTTGGACAGAACGGTGCGCAGGAGTCTGACGCACCAGCTCCGATATTGAGAAGATCTTCTCGGCCTTTTGTACCTAAAAGGAGATATATGAACTATTTGTTGCTGACAAATGGAGGGGAGCCTGAAAGCTATGATGAAGTTTGTCAGGGTGGAGATGCGAGTAAGTGGGAGCTTACCATGAAAGATAAGATGAAGTCTCTCATCTCAAACCAGACATGAGAACTAGATGAGTTGCCCATGGGTAAGAAGGAACTCCACAATAAATGGGTGTACTGGGTAAAAGAGGAGCAGGATGGCTCCAGAAGATATAAAGCCCGGCTAGTTATCAAAGGATTCCAGCAGAAGGAATGAATTGACTACACCGATATTTTTGCTCCCATAGTGAAGCTCAATACTATCAGGACAGTGATGAGTATTATAGTTGTTGAAGATCTTCATCTCGAGTAGTTAAATGTAAAGACGACGTTTCTTCACAGAGATCTAGAGGAGGAGATATACGTGCACCAGGCAGAAGGTTTTTTAGAAGAAAAGAAGAAGAACCTGGTGTGCAGACTAAAGAAGAGCTTGTATGGCCTGAAACAAGTCCCACGACAGTGGTACAGAAAGTTTGACGGCTTCATGCACAAGGAAGGTTTTCAGAAGTGCAACGCCGACCACTGTTGTTATTTCAAAAGATATCAGTCCAGTTATATCATCTTACTGCTGTATGTTGATGATATGTTGGTTGTAGGTGCAGATATGAAGGATATCAAGAGTTTGAAGCAACAATTATCAAAGAAGTTTGACATGAAGGACTTGGGTCCAGCAAAGAAGATCCTTGGAATACAAATCATGAGAGATAAGAAGAGTGGTCTCTTGCAATTATCTCAAACGGAGTACATCAACCGTGTTTTGCAGAGATTCAACATGTGCGACGCCAAGCCAGTGAGCACACCCTTGGCCAGCCATTTTTGCCTATCGAAGGATCAGTCTCCTCAGTCAGAAGAAGAGAGAGAGTATGGCTAAGGTCCCTCACATCTCAGCTATCGGAAGTTTAATGTATGCAATGGTCTGCACGAGACCAGACATTAGTCATGTAGTGGGAGTGGTCAACCGATTTATGTGCAAGGGAGAGGTCATGCAGTGGGAGTGGTCTACCGATTTATGTGCAAGGGAGAGGTCATGCAGTGGGAGTGGTCTCAGCTATTGGAAGTTTGAATCCAGGAAAAGCTCATTGGGAAGCGGTCAAGTGGATTATGAGATATCTACGAGGTACCACACATAAGTGTTTGCACTTTGGTAAGGGAGAGGTGAAAGTGCAATGGTATGTAGATGCAGACTTTAGAGGTGAAGGTGATCACCGAAGAAGCACCACCGGCTATGTATTTACTGTCGGAACTACATCTGTTAGTTGGATGTCACAGATACAAAAGATTGTCACTCTATCCACTATAGAAGCTGAGTATGTAGCTGCGACTGAAGCCAGTAAATAGATGATATGGCTTCAGGGTTTGTTAACTGAGCTGGGATTCAAACAAGAGAGGAATATCTTGCATAATGATAGTCAGAGTGCGATTCACTTGGCTAAGAATTCCGCATTTCATTCTAGAACGAAGCATATTGGGCTTCGGTACCACTTCATCAGATCTCTGTTGGAAAATGATGTGTTGAAACTGGAGAAGATTCCAGGAAGTAAGAATACAGCAGATATGTTAACAAAGTCGGTGACCATTCAGAAACTGGAGTTATGTGCAACTTCAGTTGGCCTTCATGCATAAGTGATAAGGGCGGAGCCATACAGGAGTAAGTGTTTGTTGAGATAGCCTGCTGACGATGCTTTGGTCTCCAAGTGGGAGATTGTTAGTTTGGTTGTAGATCTAAACCTTAGTGCAGGCGAGGTTTCGAGGAAGGGTTGCAGGCGAGCTCGAGCGTTGAGCAAACGAACTCGATGAGGTTAGGCGAGCTCGGGCAGGCGAGGTCGTGGCGGGCGAGCGTGGGCGAGTCAGGCGAGCTTGAGCAACTCCACGCAGGCGAGCTCGAGGAACTTCCACTGGCGAGCTCGAGCGTGATTAGGCGAGGTCGAGCGAGGGTGCCCGCAGGTGAGGTCAGCGCTCCAGGCTGTCGACAGCCTGTCGATAGCTAGCCCTAGGGTTTCCCTATAAAAGGGAAACCCAGAGCTCGAGAACCCTGCACTGCTTCTTCTCTCTCTCTCTCTCACGTTTTTCCCTCTTACGGCGGCTCTCTCACTCCTCTCTCGCGATCTCTCTTTTTCTCATTCAGCTCACAATATTTTGAGGAAGGGAATTAAATAAAAGAGATAATTTACGAGAGAGAGAGAATTGGTATTTTAGAAGGGGATTTTATTACTGTAGCTACAGTGATAATTAGCATTTATTGAGAGATCTCAAGTTTGAGATCTGCTCTTACTTTGTAATTTCTTGTTGATTAATAAAAAATTAATTGTGTGACTCCCGAGGACATAGACAAGTTTGTCGAACCTCGTTAAATCTTAGTGTACTTTTCTCTATACTGCGTTTTTGTTGTTTTAGGGTTTTCGGCGTAAATTCCCAACAGTGAAAACGGGGTTATCTTTTTTGAATGGAGGTAAGCTACTCGAAAAGATAAATTACACTCTCATTGCCCTCATTCCGAAAGTGAAGCGACCAGATAAGCTAACAGATCGAATACAGGCCTGTATCGCGATGCAATGTTATATATAAATTGGTTTCGAAGGTTCTCGCGAACAGGTTGAAAATATTTTTGCCCTCGGTTATATCAGCAAATCAAAGCAGTTTTGTCCCTGGACGCCTAATTATCGACAATATTTTGGTGGCTTTTGAGGCAATACATTGCATGAAGACTTGCAAGCGTGGCGATATTCAGAATATGTCAATCAAGCTAGACATGAGCGAGGCCTATAACCACGTGGAGTGGGACTATCTTTGAGCCATAATATTAAAGATGGGGTTTACAGATCGATGGGTTGCTCTGGTAATGGAATGCGTAACAACTACACCTTTCTCAGTATTGATGAATGGAGAGTAGAAATGTTAAATGGGTGGGTATGGGTATTAAATGGGTGGGCCATAAATGGGCGGATTTTTACCCGCCCATTTAATAAACATGTCGCCCATTTGCCCATTTAACTATAGCAACTATATATGTATAATACTTTTGGGGTGTTTTTTATAAACTTTTAGAGGGTTTTTTATAAACTATTGTGGGTTTTTTGCAAACTTTTTGAGAGCTTTTTGCAAACTTGTTGGGGTTTTTGATAAAATACTAGCAAAGATAGGAACATAAACAAAGATAAACATACAAAGGCAGACAAGTTCATGATTGAACCATTTACAAGCCTGGATAAAAGTACAGACCTCACACATTTGCAAAATTAACCTCAAATTTCCAACCCAAAAACCAAAAGATCAATAACAACAAAATTGCGAGAATATTTAAATGAATTAAGATAGAAAACACAAGGTATGTAAGGATCTGTATAAGATCAATAACTTGATATAAATGCCATCATAACTATCAGCAACACGATCACGATTAGTAAGGACAATCTACTTAATTACTTGATAAACTAGAAGAGTAGTAAGTTCGTCTATAAACAAAATAGTAGCACAACCATAGTCCACTTATTTCTCATCTTTCAAATGTTCAGGCATGAACAGGATCATGACAGAAGAAAGAAAAGACCAGGAAACAAACATAACACTCAGTTGGACTCAATAGCAACATTAAAAGTACTGCAGCAAGGCTCATATGTGCGTCTTCATAGCAAGGGTTAGAATCCGAAATCACCATAGAGACCTTAATATTTCCCCTGCATCAATCATCCATAGAATTAGTTAATTTTGTCACAAACGTATGATATTGTCATAATAATGAAACACTAGATAGCAAGATGCGATCTTTGGGAACCAGGGGACTAAAGATCAGCTAAATACATAAAGAACTTATCAGATACGTAATCATATAACAAAATTATGATTTTACGAGAACAGGAAACAGGATAGTAAATACAGGAACCAGAGCGTTACTAAGAATGGCTTTTACTTGGTAGTCAGGGTTTTATTTTCAGTTTTATTCACCTTCCTTTGGCCCTGCACAAAATCGATCTGCTATGTTTTACTCAATGGAAACTAGAGCATTTACCTTATCAAAGAATATTTTACTCTTATTGTCTTAAGCCAAGAGACCTGTAGCCTTCGAAAAGTTATCAAAATACAGTGGAGCACGTATCACAAAGCAAAATAGATATTAAAATTACCCAAAAAAATCTACATCTCTGTATAGTAGAGAACTTTCCACATTAGCAAACATACTCTCTGGCAAATGTATCAATGTAGCACGTACCAGGACTCCAATATAAGGTCTGGTTTTAGATTCAAATTCCTAGAATTTCCAAAGCAATAATGTTTGTGCAGATCCCGGAACATGGCATCACCCTCTCAACATCAGTTTATAAATAGAAGAACAATTTACAATAAGAAAATTAAACCTTAGAAGTTTTTGCCTACTACCTTTCCACTTCAAGAAGTGCCATGTAATGCATCTACAGAATTTCTATATAATAAAGGTTGTGACATATTATGCACGCTTAAATTGCAAATTGTCAAAATTCGAAAGTGGCAACATCCAAGGGTCCTTTTACTTCAGCATTTGTTGACAACAACAAGAACCAAACTATGCAGGCTTAAAGATGAGTATTTCTCACATGCCTATATGTTATCTTGTCCTTCATATAATTCTTGCACCTTAGGCCTGGTTTGCTAGAATCGTAGGAGGAGAGGTAGATTCATATAAACATTGCACCTTAATGTAGTAATAAATCACTCCTATTGCAAAAGACATAGCAAGGAAAGATTTGTATCCATTCTAACTTTTGGTAGGAAACATAAACTTGTGAGAAATAAATACATATTAGAACAACAATCAATATTTAGCCAACAACATTAGAAAAGTAAGTTTATGATGTACACTAATTTCACGGAACAAGTAAAATCTTACCTTAATCACTTTCGCCTTCCGATTCATAAACCTCTAGATTACTGAAATCATGTACTAATAAATTTCCTTCTTCAATGTCTGCCAGAGCTGCATTTAATAAGAAAAAATAATATTAATATTCTGTGATAAAATATGTATTCCACAACAATACAAAAAAGCAATAAAGAAAAAAGAAGGCAACTCACAAGGAATCCCGTCTAACCAAGAACCAGTGCAAATCTGAGCTTCAGCATTCTCCGGAAGAAGACGATTTTGATACTTGTCAAGCACACGACCCGCAATGCTAAAAACCGATTCAGAGGCCATCGAAGTAATAGGAATACTCGATATATCTCGAGCCATCATCGACAACTGAGGACGCTTCTCGCATTCGCCTTTCCAATACTCAAGAACATTCAAATGATCATTTTTCTTCCAACTGACTAGTTTTTCATCTAGATACTATTCTAACTGAGACTTGGACCCACTGACTGAATATAGTTGACTCTCAAATTGTTCAAACTCAACACATAATCAGAACTAACTCCTAATGTCTCAAAACAAAACTCTACATACTTCACCTTGTATCGAGGGTAAAAAATGACTGCAAATGACAAAATAACACTGTAACATTCCCAATATTTATCAAATTTTATTTTCATATCATTTTCCATGGATTTTATATCTTGATCATCACTTCTCATCTCCTCCATTATGCATTTTTGAATCTTAAACACTCCACCAAAATATAAGTTGGCAGTTCGATATTTACTTCCAGAAACAAGAGTGGACACTTCATAAAAAGGTTTTGAAAACTTTGTAATTTTTTCAACCTTTACCCATTCTTCACTTGATGGCAAAAAAGTAAAATTTGGATCATTCAACTCTAAATGCTCAAATGCCCGACGAAAGTTCAGAACACTCTCCAACATTAAAAACGTAGAATTCCACCAGTTGGACACATTCTGCTGAATTTTTTTTGCTTTACCTGAACAAGTTTGTGCAATGCACTCTGCAAACTTTTTTTTCTTCCAGGAGGACTCTTCACATACTTGATGCATTCTCTTATCTTAGATAATGATTTATCGATAACCTTTAGCCCATCTTGCACAACAATATTTAGAATATGAGCACAACGCCGTACATGCAAAAAATCACCATTACTAACAAAATGATCTTCTAAAACTGGATGTTCTTTTAAAATTCTCATGAAAGCATCATTATATGCTGCATTGTCCAAAGTAACAGTAAAAATTCTTTTTTCTATGCCCTAATCCTTCAACAAATGAAATAGCTTCTCTACTAGAATTGCTCCACTATATGGGGGTGGAACATAAGATAGAGCTAATATCTTATTCTATAACATCCAACAGTCATCAACATAATGTGCGTTGAGAGACATATAGTAGTCGGAGGTGGAAGAGGTCCATAAATCCGTGGTTAGACAAATTCTACTAGGAACTAGCTTTAAAGCTTGTTTAAGATTTTCTTTCTCTTTCTTGTACAACTTGACCAAATCTGCTTTAGCAGTGTAAGAAAACAAAGGAAAAAAAAGGAAAACAAAGAGTAGCATTCTTACACAATTCAACAAACCAGAAACTTTGTGTAAGAAAACTGTATATATCAAAGGAAAACAAAGGGGTAAAGCATGTGAAAAACTATCGAGAATGGCTCAAATAAATAACTACCAGTGTAATCTCGATCCAAAAGGATCACATGAATTCATCTTCATTTTCTGCTTTAGACTTAGCTCGTACCACAATTAAGAACCGTATGTTTTCATTTAAAACTGCTATAGAGTTAAAGAGTAGCATTCTAACCTCCAATTATGGCGCAAATATGTGTCAGAAAGTGCAGGAGAGATCTGTTTTCTTCCGTAAAGATCATCTACACAACATTTCAATGTTTAATTTTGCTTGATGTATGCAGATAAATAAAGATAAAAAACAGAGAAAAGAATCATTATAAAAGTTTTCTCTTAGATACTTTCAGAGGGAAAAAAGAGGCGCTAGAAGAAAAATGAGATGTAACAAGACTTCAAAGCATTAATAATGTTGTATATGCTAATAATGTTGTTAAGAGAGGGCTCTTATTTTTTAAGCAAACAGAAATAGAAGATTGACCCCTCTATTATTACAATGGTTAAACATTCCAGGACCCAATCAGAGCTTTAAAGGAATTAAGTAACATAATTCACAAGAGCATTCACCCACTGTAAAAGAAGACAATTGAAGCAGTGGAACTTTCTATACAAGCTGACTCTAAAATTCAAACTGACACAAACAAATTAATGAATAACTTGCAAGATTCGCTACCATAATTCACAAGAGCATTCACCCACTGTTTGATTTTCAACAAAAGTACTCATTTTTCCTTTATTTTCTCCTCTTCCTTCTCCAATTTCACACTTTAAACTTAAAAAAAATATGTAAGTTGCACGGATTTCACTAGATTCAATAGAATTTTAATGTTTGATCTCAAAATGAAGTATAAACTTGAGCAGATCAGAGAAGCCTCAACAAAGTCTAAAAATTAGGGTTTTGTCTTGATGTCAACAAAATTCCTCCTTTTACCCTTAATTTCTCCTTTTCATTCTCCAATTTCTCAATTCAATCTAAAAATCTAAAAAAATGCAAATATTTCACACAAAAAAAGGCAAACCCTAGATTAATACACACTGAATCCTGAGGCAAACATCACCAACTGGGAACGAATGGCCAGAGGATGAAAGATCATCGTATAACAATAAGTAAACTCAATTTGACCTAAAAGAAATAAAATTGATGAGCAAACTAGGGGGTTAAGGTTTGCTTACAAGTGGGAAGAGGGAGAAAGAGGGGAATCTCACTGCCGGGTTGAGATCGCTTCACTGTTCTCGATGAGGAGCTCACATGGTACTGGCGGAGGATCATTGATCATTGGTGAGTTTACTAGCGATGGCGGAGCTTACAAGTGGGAGGAGGCGGAGCTTGCCGGCGATGGTGCGGACGCGGACGGCTCCGGCGAGGTCACCGCAGGAATCACGGGCCGTTGCGACGCGTGAGAGGAGGGAGCGAGAGAGGGAGATTAGGGTTTTGCTGGCTGAAGGCGGATGAATGCGAAGGGTTTTGGTTTTGGATTGGTTTTGGGAATACGGGCGGGTAAATGGGTGAGTAGATAGTGCCCATTTAGTCTAATTTAAGATAAACTCATCCGATTAGACCTATTTAACTAAATGGGTGGGTTTTGGGTGGACTAAGTGATAGGCGGGCTAGGTGGGTAAATGGGTATGGGCAAAAATTGTCTTCCCTAATGGAGAGTCATGCGGGGTTTTCACACCTGGATGTGGTCTTCGACTCTTCGTCAAGGTGACCCTCTCTCTCCATACTTATTTTTGCTATATGCTGAAGGTCTTTCAGCTTTGATTCGGAATGAAGCGGATATGGGTCGGATTCGAGGGATCAGGTTCAGACAGGAATGACCTCATGTATTAGGGGTGGAAAACGGGTCGGTCGGGTCGGGTCATAGTTGACCCGACCCATATAAGTGTGACACAACCTGACCCGTTTAATAAATGGATCAATGCAACCCGACCCGTTTATTAAACGAGTTACCTGACCCGACCCATATAAACCACGCGTTTAATAACTAATGATTTTTTCCAATTACTTGAATAATTAAATCTATAAACCCGAATGACCGATTCAAATTTATATTACTGAAAAAAGGTTCAGATGAAAAAAATTCATCTATGCAACTTTTAATACATAATTGCAGAGGCATAAACCATACTGTAAAAAGAGCATTAATTCACTATAATTCAAAACTCTTTACAAGCTAAAAAAGAAAGAACACAGACTATATGATGAATTTAAACTTTTCACATTACTGTAGAGAAACCCTGGAAGCGATGAGGAAATTCTGATACAAGAAAGTAAGATCACCAAAAGGGAAGATTCGGGAGTAGCTAAATAAAAAGGCAGAGACTATAAGGTGCAGAACTACAACACTGCTTCTCATGAAAAAATAAAACAATGCAAACTTGAGTTGCAAGTTCTAACAAAGCAGCAGCAAATAAAACAATGCAAACTTGAGTTACAAGTTCCAACAAAGCAGCAACAGACTTAACACACAACACAAGACCCATGTTCCTCAAAATGTGTCCTTTACTCACTTCTCCTGCGCAACATCAAGCTACTGCTTAAATAAAAGGATGGAACCTGCTACCGAAATAGAACAGATACCAAAATGCTGATCTGACCTTGAAAAGCAATTGCTATCCCGTCTAAAGAAACATATTAAAACAATCAAATAAAGCAACAAACATTTATTTTCTAACAAAACTTTGAGATTTTAGAATGTCTGGCTGCATATAGGAGAGTGGGAAAGCAAATTTAATAAATATTCCACATATTTCTTGTGTGCTAACACATAACCCAGGTGTCAGCAGTTGTGAACAAGAGGAATAATCTTGTGTGCTACTACTTCTAGGGACAAAGAAACAGTCTCTGTCAAATATTGAGCCAGTCCGAACTCCAGACACAAACCAAACACCAAAAGAATTTAAGTAGGATACGTAAGAATAATGCACTGTTTGGTTGCTCTCCTCGTGTCAGCTGACCTTATCTCTTCTGATTTAAGAGGGGACCATTAACTCTATAATCTAAAGAGCATGATTTATGTTACAATGGGGAAGTTGCAAGAAATCATACACATACAAGATATAAATACATGCAAAAACGATGAAAACTAAAAGATATACTAATTACTTGAGAAAGAAATTGCCCTCAAGATATCAATGCAATCTTGATCAAATGTGTCATCATACACACGAGAAGTTCCCTCCTTGCTTGATTTCTCAAGTTTCTTCTTCTATCACCATCCATATTGCTCGAGTACTCATTAAAGAGAGAGAAAAGCTTGTCTTTCACATTTTTAAGCTCCATAAAATTGTGTCCATATAGCCCATAATAGCAAAACTCTACAAATTGCATTTTGTTTCGGGGATCCAAGATGCATGCAATAGCAATTAGAACATTGTACTCGCTCCAATATTTTTCAAATTTCTTGTATATTTTGGTTGCTATTAACTTAACATATTCATCATTATCTTTCATCACACTCTTTAAAGTACGTTGCACAACAAATACTTGAAGAAAGTAGAGATTAGCCGTTGGATAATTTGTATCGGAGAAAAGACAAGTGACGTTATAGAAAGTGACTAATAACCTCTTAACCTTCTCGGCCTTATCCCATTCTTCTTGAGATAGACAAAGTCATGAGTAGTTTGAATCACTCAATTACATGTGTATAAATGTATGACGATAGTATAAAGCACTTTCAAAAATTAGAAAAGTAGCATTCCATCTTGTTGGAACATCTTGCGTTAAACTCTTTTTCACTTCCAAAGATTCATGAGAGACACATTCTCAAAAATTTTGTTTTCTAATTTGAGAGTCTTTTATATACTTGACGCTTTCTCGAATTTTATCAATACAACCCTGAACTTCTTTTAAACCATCTTGGACAACGAAGTTGAGGATATGAGTACAACATCTAATATGAAAAAAAATTCTCCCTCCTCAATAAGTTCTTCTTTCAAATTAAGTTATTTTTTCAATAAATCAACAAAACATCATTTGCGGAGGCATTATCAAGAGTGAAAGAAAACAACTTCTTTTTAATTTTTCAATCAACTAACAACTTATATATCTTCTCACAAATGGCAACACCAGAACGAGGAGATGACATATAAAAAAAAGTTAAGAACCCGATTTTGTAATTTCCACTCATAATCAATGTAGTGTGCCGTGAGACAAATATATCCATCGGTGGCTATTGATGTCCACAAATCGGAAGTCAAATTAATTCTACCTGAAATCGATTCAAAAGCTTCTTTAACCTATTTTTCTCTCTTCCATAGATTTTAAGAACATCGACTTTAATCGTACTTCTTGATATGTGTTTTAGATCCTCACAATGATATGAGAAGATTGCTCGAATACCTTCATACTCAGTAAATTGAAATGAAAAATCGTGCATATGATGGCAGAGAGCCCTACACTTATCCGGGTTAAAATTAAATCTTGAAGAACTCATTATAGAATCTTTTGAGTTAGATAAATCCTCAATATCCTTTCTAGTAGCTTTCTTACAATTTTTCATGTGTCTTAACATGTTTTTCGTCCCATGGTTACCTTCGGCGATGTATTGGATTCCACACTTCTTACGTATTGAATATTGTTTCCCTCCCGGCTCGAACGTAACAAGATCAAACATTTTCCAAGCTTTAGATGTTAGTTTTCTTTTTCTCTTTTTGTCAATTATCCATCTACGTTTTTTTTTGAATAGAACTAGATATTTAATCTAATTCTTCTTCATTAGATGAACTCACCTCTAAACCATCCTTTATAGGATTATTGATAGGATTTGACTCCAACTGTGAAAAACAAAATACAAAACTGCATAAGTTTAAGACAATAGTTTGATTTAGACAAAATTTCTTAATAAGGTAAAAAAAAACTAATGAAAATAAATATTGGAAATAAGCACAACATTCTAGGCTTCAATCTGCATAGAACTTTCTGAATTGTTAAGCTTCACAATGCTAATTGGTCAAACCACACAATACGCAACTTTCTGAATTGTTAAGATTCACAATGCTAATTGGTCAAACCACACAATACGCAAATATGTATAATGAAAGATGAAGAACTCCGACAAAAAGAAATAGGAAAATCAAACCATAATGAGGTTAACCAAATTAAGGCTTCGTCCTTGGCAAAGCATAGTCTATAATAATCCAGTAGATCTTAATCAAGCCTTTTCAAAGGATAGAGGTAAGAAAAAAGAGAGTCAAATGAAAACTTACAGCAAAGTTCAAGCTCTCATTACCGCCGGTCATCGCTCGCCTCTCATCGCCACTCCCAGACACTCGTCACCTCTCTCCAATCGTCACAACTCGCCGTTTGTCGCCGCTCACCAATTGCTGCCGCTCTCCGCTCTCTGTTTGCCGCCACTCGTTGCTCGTTGCCGCTTGCCGCCGCTCGCCGTTCGCCGCTCGCCGCTCACTGCTCGAGCTTCGTGATGGGATCTACGGGTATTCGGGTCGGTATTTTTGTTATACGGGTCAGTTGGGTCAACCTGAATTGATCCACCTAATAATGGGTAAATTCGGGTTGACCCGTTTATGACCCGACTCATGTAACTCGACCCACATCTATTATAAACGGGTCAGGTCTGATCGGGTTGATATGTCAGGTCATAATTTGCCACCCCTAATTGTATCCTACTTGCTCTTTGCGGACGATAGTCTACTTTTTATGTGGGCCTCGCTGGATGATTGCCAACACATATTGAATTTATCAAAAATTTATGAGCTAGCATCTGGCCAAAGTAAATATAGCAAAAGAGAGTTTGTTTTTCAGCCATCATGGGGCACGTAATGTTAAAAATCAGATTCAAAATATGTTTGGTGTGAGGGAGGAAAGTGGGTTTGGAAAATAATTGTAAAAAACGAAAGACAAGCTTACAAATGGAGAAAAGAACACCTACGGAAAAAATTGAAGTGGTGGAAGGAAAAACTACTTTAAAAGGCGGGAAGGGAAACTTTAATCAAAGCCTTTTAGGCGATACCAACCTATGCCATGGGGTGCTTTGAATTACCAAAGTCATTATGTGAGAGATGGGTGCTATGGTGAATAGATTTTGGTGTGGTCAAACAGAATGAGAAGGACATATCCATTGGATAGCATGGTCGAAACTTTGTAAATCAAAAGATCTAGGTGGAATAGGCTTTCGTGATCGAAGAGCTTTCAACTTGGGGATGCTCGCCAAACAAGGATGCAGATTATTGTAAATGTTGTGCTCAGTGGACATTTCGGCAGCACCTCTGGTGCTCGACAAGAGAGTAAGTCTCAACTAAATTCCTGTTTCACAAAGGAAACAAGAACTGAAAGCAAAATATCTTAACAAAGTGGGATATCAGCTCTTCCTCTCATCAGTTCTAGGACTGACTTGTCTAGGGAACCTAAACTCTCTATTACAAATCACAGCATGAACAATCAATTTTAACGTGGTTCGGCAAGTTGCCTACGTCCATGGGGCAAGGAGGGGGAGATATACTATTAGAGGGATAGAGAATACAAATATGGTTTACAATCATACTAATTAAACCCTCAAACTAACTCTCAAATCTCTCACAAAAAAGGACAACGGTCAACACCCAAAGAACAGGCGACTTCTTCTGCGTTCTGTTGCACACCACCCTGTCTTGCACAGCCGCCAACAAATTTTCGTTCTCCCCCTTTTGCACTTGCACTTGCATCTAAACCCTAGGTTATGCTAGAGAGATATATATATATAGCTGATGAAGACATTCGGGTGGGCCTGCTGGGTCTGCTTCTATCACGAGACACGTTGTCTCATGTCAACCTTTCACGCGGTTTACCCCCGCGTGCACTACCACATTTGAGGCCTATGGGGACGGTTGTGAACCGTCACACTAGGCATGGAAACCGTCACACTAGGCCTATGGGGACGGTTCAACATCCGTCTCGTTTACAGCCGTGCTCTTAGGTCTAATGAGATGGTTTATGCTCCTAGTGCAACAATTTGTAAACTGTCATCCTTGGTACCATAAGGGAACGGTTGTGCTAAGGGGTCGGTTCTTAGTTTAGAGCAAGTGGAACGGTTGTATATCAAGGGGAACGGTTTTTAGGTTCTAAGCAACGGGAACAGTTTGATAGCAAGGGGAACGGTTTTTAGGTTCTAAGCAATGGGAACAGTTTGATAGCAAGGGGAACGGTTTCTATGGGGATGGTTTTTATACCAAGGGGGACGATTTCGAGCTTGGCCTAAGAGGACAGTTATATTGTCTATGGGAACGGTTTTGTTTGTGATCTATGGGGACGATTTTTATACCAAAGGGGTCGGTTTTCATTTTTTACTGATCAAAACAAATCACCCAAATATCACACATCAGTCCATCACATACAAAGAAACAATAGTCCAAGTTTTACACACAAACTAACCAAACTTTAGCCTTAATATAATGAACAATTCATTACAACGAAGAACAATATTATAGCAAGAGGATTGAGATACTTCTTCACAAGTTTTACACACAAACTAACCAAATTAATCACATATCACAAATCCTCCATGATTAAAACAAAGAGCTACTACTTAATCAAAAGGTCAAAATGTCTCTATTGAGACGATTAAGTTCTAAATCTTCACAACAAATAAATCCCCCAAAGAGCGATAAACATGGATCTTCAGATGTTTTCCTGCATACATTAAGATAAAAAGATAAGCATATTGCATAAGAGTTGAAAGAACATAACTTAGTGCTGATTTTTTTTACAATATTTATACCCTTTTTTAAGTTGCATGACCTTGCAATCTATTAGTGTCGAAAGTACCACATACATAAACACACTCAAGCACGCGCGTGACAACCATATGCACCAGTTACCACAGAAAAAGAAAACCCCAACAAGGGTTCTCTATAAAAAACAGTTGTTCCCTTTGCACACATCCGGATGGTACTGCAAATAAATCAACGAGTAAGCTCTCATGTTAAGAATCAACAAGAAACTTGGAATTTATTAATATTAAGAATAAAAAGAACGAATGAATATGCATCCCAAAGTATGATTTTCTTTCCAGCAACGAAAACTAGTATTATGACGTGCACACTTTGCTTAAGCAAATTTTGGTTCCCACAAATGCACTAGCAGTTCGTTGTCACTGCCTGTTGAAGCTCACATGCATATCACACATGCATGAAGCAATAGAGACTTTGGATTAATCAATTTCAAACTTCATCCAAAGTGCTCTGTGTTTGAAGTTGTCTAGTTTCCTTTAAATATAAATTGCATATAAAATACTAGGCTCTTCAAATATTGCCATATCAGACTAGTTAAGTAGAAGACTAGCCAGATACATACATCTAAGTTTCACACTTTCACTAAAGTACACATAAAGCACTAACATATCTACGTATCAAATTACATAATAGTATAAATAACTATAGTACATTATACAACGAACGTTCTAGATTGACCTAATACTCTTCACATAAACATCTACTTGAATCAAAATAAATCTTATGCACCACTTCTGCATGAATTAAATTTTTAACTTCATACTCACTGACACTGGTATATTTTCAATTACATCTCAAATACATCATAAACTTTAGGATGTATTTAAATCTTATGACAAATCATTGAGTTCCTTCTATTTAAATCTT
>BQKN01000697.1:182016-193501 GCA_022839385.1 Asparagus kiusianus | reverse complement strand
ATTTAAATCTTATGACAAATCATTGAGTTCCTTCTATTTAAATCTTAATTAAAATTTTATTTAGTTCCTTCTTACTGACCCATAGTGCAAAATATGGTATGGAAGATATAACTAAAGCATGCTTAGAGCTCGCAATGTTTTTACAACTATTTGTACTAAGTTTATTGTCACTATATACAAATAAATTAAAATTGAAATAACAAACAAGTTCAGAGTACATGAAGTTTTCAAAATTCAGAGCCTTGATCAACAAGAAAATTTCATATTGGCTTTCATATGTGAGTTACAGAACAACATGCTTGTCTTTCTCATGACTGGAAGAACGTTTCAAACCAGTGAGAATCAGTCAATAAGCATTACTCTAGCATACACATGAATAATAATAATATATTAATTATAAGGTTTGTTAAGACAAATAGTAACAATAATTATAAGGTAGTACGCGAAACAAACTTAAGGAAAATTCTGTGTGTGCATAGCTACAAACTTACTGACCTCAATCAGGATCGCAAGGTCAACGACAAGGCCTGTGATTTTCCCAAGAACTAAACCAACGACATTTCTTGCAACGGACGAAGATCCAACATTCACATCAATCTGTACAAGTAGACAATAATAAGCAACCAAGAGCGATAATAAGGCAAATCATCATGACAACATGCATGAAACTAAAATACTGAATTTTGATTCTTCTTTCACTGTTAAACATTAAAAAAGATAGTCAACACGCAGTTAATTCCACTCAAAATTATCCAGGTGTGCCTGATTCTTATCCAAGTTACATGATAAAAATGACACCCACGCTATACAGAGGAGATGATAACCTAAGGGAATACAAGTTAAGTAGCATTTATATATCTGCCAATTGTATATGGAAATTAGAAACTAGACTCACACAAGTTGAGTAGCAACTTCACCAACAAAACAGTAATAAGATCATTTCTATATACAGAACCTACTTTTGGTCAATAATGCTAATGAGCCGAAAATTGGTTGTTTTAAATAGTAACATGGTCCTCTTTTAATTAAATTTCAAAATAATCTTTTTTCAGAATTGTCCTCATCTTCCTTCTATGAACCTCCCTTTTAGCTTTGATCAATTTTTAATCAACTGCAACTAATAAAAAAGAGTAACTAACTATTAGCATTCTGTAACCTCATCATTTGAGCCTGATTTGGTTGATGCTTGAAACATTCTAGCATAAGCCTTTCACTCTCGATCTCGCCTATCAGCAATCTGTAAACCATTTTAGCAACAAAAATATTTCAAGGTGCAAAAACAGGCTCATATATATCCACTGACGTTCTTCTTCGCGGCAGCAATCCTCACATTATTGGAAGAGTAACCATGTTTCTCAAAAACAAGGGGTTCCCCATTGATAAACAGTATGACCAATCATCAAAAAGATACATAACCAACACCTGTACATATGATCTAGCCTAGTGTCATAAGTTTTCAAATATGAATCATGAAGTACAACTTTATGACTTTCGAGTACAAGTGCGTGAAGGTCGGCGAGAAGGAAAGCAAATGTAATTAACCTATTTTTAAAATCCTGACAAGTTCAGAGGGATTTTCTGTAATTAACCTATTTTTAAAATCCAAAAACACAGTAGTTTGGTCGATCAAAAATCTGAATCTAATAAATGTGCATATGAAAGAGAGTGGAAATCAACTGTAAAAATAATTCTTGCCACATATTATACAATAACCAAATCACGCACAATTGTAAACCATACATGCTTAAAATTAAACTCAAAACAACTCAACTAATATGTCCTTAAGATCTAATAGCATTGACCAAATCATCTATTATTGTTGGGGGCCAAAGGAGTAGAATAGTCAGATTATCTTCAAAGATTCCAAAGAAAATACAAAAAATTAATTATACATGCTTAAAATCAAATATCAACCAAGACAACAAAGCCCTAATTTGTAAAATTAAATAAAAAATTTGTTAAATAGATAAAAAGGAAAAATTGAAACCCTAGAGTTTGATGATTGAAAAGGAGAGAGATAAGTACCCAATCACTGGATGCTAGAGAGGGGATGGCCTTGAAGTCGACGAACAAGGGCGAGAAGGTCGGCGAGAAGGAGAGGCGGTGGAAGTGGGGAGTCGAGGAGAGGAGGGAAACGAGGAAGAGAAGGTCGGAGAGAAGGAGAGGCGGCGGTTTTGCTCCATCGAGGAGAGGAGGCGGCGGAAGTGGGAAATGAGAAAAGGACCTAGGGCTCTTTGACGGGAGGAGGTGTTTTGATTTTGATCAGGTGAAAAGAGGTTCGAACATAAAATTTTTAGGGCGGAAGTGGGAAATGAGAAAATTAGAACCGTCTCCTTAGCCTATTATAAAATTTTTATTAAGGCCTAAGTCAAGCCCAACGCTTTAGTTTAAAGCGTTGTCTTAGATTTTTTTTGTAACAGTTAGAACCGTCACTAAACCGTCCCCTTAGGTAGCAAAGGGAACGGTTTTAAACCGTGCCCCACGAACCGTCCCCATACACCCATTTTTTGGTAGTGGTGGCCCCCACTAGCACGTTCACGCTTAGCATTTCACATTTTAGCCCGCTGAACAACATGAGAAAAGCTTCTCTGTTGTTCACATGCTCCTTCACAACGTAGGGGGCCCACGTTCAAATCTCCTCACGCGTTCACAAATTTTTACCTCGGTGAAGTTTTTCCAAAACTGAGCCGACACCAACCAAACCAAATATCTCACTTGTTGTGTCCAGTACAAAGTGAAACAATTCACGACAACAAACTCAATCCACAATAAGTTGAGAACCCAAATAAGAATGTAAACACTCTCCAAATGTCGGTATCAACTCACCAAATCGGCTGCATCATAAAGACTGCCTACGTATCCTCTTGCCCAAGGAATCAAGCCTCACGTAGTTTACCCAAATGGCCGCGAACGACCTCAATCCTATAGAAGAGTTCGCAACCCTTCTCCAATATCATCAACTCTACGGCTGATAGCACCTCCAATGGCATCAAAGCGTAACGAATCAAACACCTCCACCTGAGGTGAACTAATATCCATATCCAATTACGAACTATGTCTACTAGCTGCAATCGAATCCAAAAACATCTCATCATCTGCATCCAAATCCAAATGGTCTCTAAGCTTTGTCATCTCAGCAAGAATCCCAAACGATACAGAATGATCTGGAGTATGTAGAGTAATCTTCACCCAATGTGAAGTAGCATCACTCTCCACCTGCTGTGATACCTCTATGATCTGTCCAAAACTCTTCACCTGCTGAGAGTCAATAGGCTCCCTCATCGAAGCCTCATCCAATGTGACATTACCAGATCAAATATCTAATTGAGTTTTACCTCCAATCACAATAGTTAATACCTCTTTAATAGGATGATCCAAATATATCGAAGCCTTAGTTTAGAAACTCTTATGCAAACCATTGCTTGATAATAAATACCGATCCTCCTCCAGCAAGGCACGGTTCTCCAAATTTGCCATCCTATCTAGTTTCCCTAAGTTTTCCTTTCCAACAGAGTGTCTTGAAATGCCATGAGCTCAACTCCAATACAGAAAAAGGTCTATCTTGTACCTCCTATCAAAATCAAAATGAAGTACCTTCACCTTTCTGTCTATCACACACTTCTTCAGTCTGTTGGAGACTACTAGGACTTTATCCAAAGGGGATTTGGTTATAACCCAAACACGTCTAGAACATCCACCAACAAAGAAAACCAAATATGTATTTTCTCCCAATGATGTCTCCTTGGAAGGCCTCCAAACATCCATGTGAACCCCATATGAAAGACCCTCCATGCGGTAAAAGAGGTGTCAAACTTTACCTCGGTCTTCTTGCTCACACCAAAGTATTCACTAGATTTCAAATTGCAGGTCGTTGCACTCATCTCCAGATCAATACTGGAATGACTAAGCCTTAAATGCTACAGTCTAGTCGAATCAACAGAAGTCGCCAGCTCTCCACCTGTCACTGTATCTCTAATCAAATAGTACATGTTATTCCTCCTAACACTCTTCATCACAATCAAAGAGTCTTCCATGATCTCGAGAAGTATGTCCTCAACACGAACCTTCAGACCATCTCCAACCAAAGCTCTAAGTGAGATCAAGTTCTTCCTCAAGGAAGGTACATATCTCACATCATATAACTCTCTAACAATCCCGTCAAACATCTTGATGCGAATTCTTACTATCCCAAGGATCTGGTATGTACGGTTGTCTCCCATGAACACCACACTACTATCCAATTTCTCAAAACTAGAGAACCATTCCCTTCCAGGGCACACATGATATGTCGCACCACTATCCAACATCCACTCAGATTCCTCCGAATAGCTACCTATAGGATTGATAGAAAGCGAATAAATAGAAGTATCACAAATATTACCATCCGATATAACGACGTTTGCTTCTAATGATGGTTGCTTCCCTTTTCCTTCTGCTTATTCTTCATCCATTCGTCAAGCTTTGGATAATTTTTCTTCCAATAACCAATCTCCTTACACCAAGTACACTGATCTTTTCTAACTGTAGGATGTCCTACTCTAGATTTTGACTTCTAATTCTTTCGGTTTTGATTCTTCCCTCTTACGATCAATGCCTCCGCTACCGGCTCAACTGAAGTCTTATTATCTTTCTTTCGAAGCTGATAGTTCACAAGTACAGCGGTGACCTTACTATACGAAAGGGACGTCTTCCCATTAATTAGAGTAAGAACAACAGTCTTGTATTCCTCATCAGGCAAGGAACTCAACAACAATAACACATTGTCCTCATCTTCAATCATAACATCCATATTCGTCAAATCCGCAAGAAGGTTCGTGTAGTGGTTCATGTGATCTCTAATGAAGATTCACTTCTTCAATTGGAAGTGATAAAGTCTCCTCTTCAAATGCAAGTGGTTCTCCACTCTCTTGGTCAAATACTTGCTCTCAAGGGTCTCCTAAATCTTCTTTGCAGAAGTCTCATTCATCACATCATACTTTAGATCATGTGTTAAACAAGACCTAATTACACCACACGCCGTCTGAATCATCTTCTTCTAAACCTTCTCTTTAATATCATCTGGCTTGCCATCCAACTCCAAAGTATCCTCCAAATTTTGCGCATTCAGCACATCCAAAACTTCGCATCCCCAAGTCCAAAGTTGTTTGTGCCATTAAACTTCTCCACATCTATCTTCGTGGAGTGGATATTCAAACTTTGAATGGTCTTCACACTAGAAGCACCACCCTCAACCCCTTCTTTACCGGTCATATTCCTCAACACACTAACAACCAATGTCGAACAAACTGAAGAATAGATCCAAACTTGAGAAAGATAGAGCCTTTACCAAAAAGATCCCACCTTCAACTCTAATTGAAACCCTAGATGAGCTTCCAAAGTGATCTACTCCTCTAAATTACCCAAACATAGCCCGAGCTCTGATACCACTTGTTGTGCGTAGTAAAAATTTCAGCAGCATCACTGGTACTCGACAAGAGAGTAAGTCTCAACTAAATCTCTGTTTCACAAATGAAACAAGAACCAAAAGAAAAATATCTCAATAAAGTGAGATATCAGCTCTTCCTCTCATCGGTTCTAGGACTGACTTGTCGAGAGAATCTAAACTCTCTATTACAAATCACAGCACGAATAATTTTAACGTGGTTCGACAAGTTGCCTACGTCCACGGAACAATGAGGGGGAGATCTACTATTAGAGGGATAAAGAATACAAATCGGGTTTACAATCACACTAAATAAACCCTCAAACTAACTCTCAAATCTCTCACAAAAAAGGACGGTGGTCAACACCCAAAGAACAGGCAACTTCTTCTGCGTAGTGAGGAAGTTGAAGGAAGTGAGGTTCGTACTGTAGTTGACAAAGAACATCATTTCTCTTGGGATTTTGGAGGCAGCTGGATATCGAGTGATTTTAGAGGATGCTACAGTGAAGGTCACGAAGGGTTCTATGATAATGATGCGAGGTGTCAAGGAAAACAACCTATACTACTTGTAGGGCAAGAGAGTTACTGGGGGTCTGGCAGTTTCTATCACTATAGAGGAGGATACTACCACCTTATAACACATGAGACTTGGACACACAGGTGATAAGTCCCTACAGTGATTGGAAAAATAGGGGCTATTGAAAGGTGCTAAGACCTACAAGATGGAGCTGTGTGAGCACTGTGTACTTGGAAAGAAGACTAGAGTGAAGTTTGGCACCGCTGTTCACAACACCCGAGGTACATTGGATTATATTCACACAGATATTTGGGGGCCTTCCAAGAACACATCTCTTGGTAGGGCCAACTATTTTGTCACTTTCCTTGATGACTATTCCAGGAGGAATTGGGTATACCTTATGAAGCATAAACATCAGGTCCTGGATATTTTTGTGGAGTGAAAGAAGAAAGTGGAGCTGCAGATAGGTAGAAATGTGAAGACTCTACGTTCAGATAACGGTGGAGAGTACAAGAGTAATCCGTTTTTGTAGTTTTGTCGGGATCACGACATTAGAAGACACTTCACAGTTTAAGAGACACCGCAACAGGACAGGGTGACTGAGAGATTGAACCGTACCTTGCTGGAGAAGGTGCGGTGTATGATGACACATAGTGGATTGCCTAGATCCTTTTGGGCCAAGGCGTTAGTTTATGCGAGCCATCTCGTGAACAGGTTGTCGTGCACTGCGATAGACGGGAAGACTCCTTTGGAGCGTTAGTTTGGTTCGGTGGCTAGTGACTATGAGTCGCTTCGGATATTCGGGTGTCCAGCTTATTATCATATCAGTGATGGTAAATTAAATCCGAGAGCGAGGAAAGCAGTCTTTGTGGGATTTAGAGATGGAGTCAAAGGCTTCAAGCTATGAGATCCACAGGACAAGAAGATAGTTATTAGCAGAGATGTCACATTTGACGAGGCGTACAAGATGAGGCCTCGAGCCCCTCAGCAGGTGGAGGGAGACCAGACAGGAGAGATATCGTAGCAGGTGGAGGATGATGTGACTCCACTCACTCCAGAGAGCACCGTATCAATTGAGGCTCCTACAGAGGTGATACTGGGAGGAGATAAGATGATAGCCGAACAGATAGAGGATACAGTGGATTATGAGACTCAGGAACAAGGTCATGTTCAGGGGTCTATTGTAGCAGATAGACCGAGAAGAGAGATTCGTTGGCAAGCTAGGTATAATGATGTCATGGTCGCATATGCATTATCAGTGGAGGTCATTGATGATATGGTTCCAGCCACATTCAGGGAGACAGAGTCTAGCCCCGATTCGATCAAGTGGAGGGAAGCTATGGAGGAGGAGATGTAGTCTCTTCAGAAGAATGACACTTGGACACTTGCACATCTACCTAAGGGTAAGAAAGCTATTGGTTGCAAGTGAGTATATGCGAAGAAAGAGGGATCTTCTATTGGGGACATTCGGTTCAAAGCCAGATTGGTTGCCAGGGGATAGGCACAGCTTGAGGGCATTGATTACAACAATGTATTTTTACCCGTTGTGAAGCATTCATGGATACAGATTTTATTGGCGTTGGTGGCACAGTTGGATTTAGATTTGGTCCAGATGGATGTGAAGATAGCCTTTCTATACGGTGATTTAGATGAGGAGTTCTACATGATATAACCCCTAGGATTCAAAGCTGTAGGAAAGAAAGATTTAGTTTGTAAGCTGAAGAAGTCTCTTTATGGTTTGAAGCAGTCACCAAGACAGTGGTATAAGAGATTTGACGGTTTTATGATTGGCCGAGGGTACACAAGGAGCCCATATGACCCATGTGTTTATATGCACAAGCTACATGACGGTGAGCATATATATTTGCTTTTATATGTTGACGATATGCTTATTGCTTTCAGGAATTTTTTGGCTATTCGAAAGTTGAAAGAGGAGCTGTCATCCGAGTTTGAGATGAAGGATCTTGGAGAAGCAAAGAAGATATTGGGTATGGAGATCGAGAGAGACAAGGTGAAAGGGAGTTTGAAACTTACACAGAAGAGCTACTTACAGAAGATGTTGAAGAAATTCAGCTTTGACGGTAATGCAAAAGTAGTTAGCACACCATTGGCTCCCTACTTAAAGCTTTCAGCGTTGATGTCACCTATTTCAGTTGAGGACAGAGATTATATGTCGAATGTCCCATATGCCAGTGCAGTAGATGTTTTCGTCAAAAGTTGGTTTTGTTGTTGAATTCATTATATCTTCGGTCGATTACAATAAATTCAAAAGAAATAGTCTTTTTATAAGACCTCTTTTACACAACAAAAGGAAAATTATAACTTTTTAGAAACAAACGCAGGATCGTTGTTTGGATCGCTGCTTGCGTGGGATCTTTGCCTGTGCCGGGGGTGCGTTAGCCCGTGGACCACCGATTCACAGATTCTGGTTGAATCGTGAAGGTTTTGGGTATTCTCCTTCGTTTATCGAAGTAAGAATTTGAAGCGAATATCTTATCGATGTAAGATGTTCACTCTTCCAAAGATCAAGTCAGAGCTTAGATCTCTAGGAATTACCAAAAGCTTTTTGAGGATGTTTATGAAGAATGAAGACTCTCTCCCTCGCTCCAATTCACCAAAAGCTCAAGTCCCTCTGCCCCAATCTGCTCTCTCTGCCTGGATTTCGTGTCTAGGAAGGTATTTATAGGGGTAGTAGTGTATAACAGTCGAAATGGAGGTGAGATAACCAACCTGATGAGCTCTCATTAGCCGCGGCAGTCAACACTGCCGCGGCTATAGGCGCGGCAGTGTGGGCTGCCGCGGCTAAAGGAGCGATTACCCCCCCCCTTTTGTTTGTAACCGTCATCCCACTCCTTTAATGCCACGATTTTCGTGGGTAGTGGGCATGATTTTCGCTTGTAACTGCTTCCCCCATGTTCATAAGTGATCCACAGCAGTTAATAAGTCATGTGGGTCACACAAAACTCGAGAAAACTGTCAAAAATGACGTGTTCAGCTTCTCAGTGGCCGCGGCAGCATGTGGTGTCGCGCATTGTCATGGCAGTTTCCACTGCCGCGCACCTCTCGGGTAATTTGGCTCTAATTTCCTCATCCGGTATCGGAATGAGGTGATCTAAGATGAGTTGGAAAGCTGATGAAGAGATATACAACTTTTGTCTTTTGAGATTCTTCAGATTTGGATCATATCAAAGCTTAAATGTGTGATACATTGCCGCGGCAGTCTCTGCTGTCGCGCACCTCCGAGACCGTTCGCGCCGTCACGGGTATTTTGGCTCTAACTTCATCGTCCGATATCGGAATAAGGTGATCCAAGATGCGTTGGAAAGCTAACGAAGATATCTACAACTCCCAATTGGCACATCACTATGTTTTCTTGCGCGTCATCTTGTACTGCCGCGCTATTACCGCGGCAGTCTCTGCTGTCGCGCACCTCCGAGGCTGTTCGCGCTGTCTCGGGTATTTTGGCTCTAACTCCCTCGTCCGATCTCGAAATGAGGTAATCCAAGATGCATTGGAAAGATATCGAAGAGCTCTACAACTTTCCAAACGTCACTCTGTTTGTATGCACAACACCTTTCACTGCCGTGACTATGCGTGTCAGTGTTCCTTGTCGCGGATGTTCATATTGTTCTTCTATGTTGTTTCACATGTTCATTTGCTTCTTTTGGCTTTGAATGATCTCCTCTGACTTAGATTAGGATATTCATATCTATAGGTATTTTAGATGCCTACAGATACCCCCTCTAAAGTATTTCAGACTCATTCTTTTATAGAGGAGTCTGGGACACTTTGGATAAGATAGGTTTTACTTGCTATCTCTTCAGTGCTTAGTTGAGGAGATCTTGTAGAAGGACCTGCGAACAGCTTCAACTCTTGACTTCTTCATCTTTTAGTCTACTCAGTGTTTTGTAAAATAGCTAAAATTCTTCCGGTGCTACGTTTATCGCTTGACCGTTGTCGAAATCTTGAACTGAAACTGATGTTTTGATTTGTGAATTAGCTCTTGTCGTTGAACTGATGTTGAACTGATTATCTTCATTAGGAATTCGTATTTGGATCGCAATTGAATCCCCTGAGACCATCCATTGGACTTTCTTTTTTTTAGCCTTATTTTGGCAAAAATCATTAACGCGTTGACAGACGTTAACACAGTTTATCCTCGTGCGTTTACTGAAGTCTACACAGTTTAAGCTCTTAAGGCGTTGGAGCATAGCGGTCCCAAATGTCGTAGCTGCAGGACCAACTATTAAAGCTGATTCATCTGCATGTACAAATCTTATTCTGAAGTTATTGGATCCTCAAGCCATGAGACCAACTAATGGAGCTGGTGCATCGATGACTCTCACATTTATAGAATTTTTGGCAAATTCTCAGCCATCAACGGGTTTGGTTAGCCTTTACCGACTACCGTTTGAGTCAGGCTAGCATGCAGATTGTTTAAGTCCGTTCTACATGTAACATTGTGCTAAAAGAATAAACTCTTTTAGACTTGGTGCTATGATGTTGAATATATAGGCTTTGTCGTTTATACGGGAACGTACCACCCGACGAAGATGGAGAGGAAGAATTTTATATTCTATCTCATTGTCTCTTTTTGTTGGTAGAGATTAACCCGAAATTGGAGAGGAAGTCTCTTTTTTGTTGGTAGAGATTAACCCAATCCTGGAGAGGAAAAATTTTATATTCTATCTCCTAGTCTCTTGTTTGTTGGTAGAGATGAACCCAAAATCGGAAAGGAAGAATTTTATATTCTATCTCCTAGTGTAAAGGAAACTCGAAGTGGGATCCCCACTTAGAGAATCTAGATTGGTTTGAATAATCCTAACTGTCATAAGGTTTGATTATTCAACTCAAAAGTGGGCCTTTCGTTCGCAATGTAAATCGAAAGGAGATTTTGGTTATGGTCCTAACTGTAGTAAGGTTTGACCAAGTGGGAGTTTTGAGACGATCCTAACTGTTTAAAGGTTTGACCGCTCGATTTGTGGACCTCTCGTTCATTGAAGGAATCAAGAGGGGGTTTTGGCTTTGGTCCTAACTATTTAAAGGTTTGACCAAATGAGAATTTGATACGATCCTAACTGTTTAAAGGTTTGATCGCTCAATTTGTGGACCTCTCGTTCATTGAAGGAATCGAGAGGGGGTTTTGGCTTTGGTCCTAACTGTTTAAAGGTTTGACCATGTGGGAGTTTGATACGATCCTAACTGTTTAAATGTTTGACTACTCAATTTGTGAACCTCTCGTTCATGGAACGAATCGAGAGGAGATTTTAGCTTTGGTCCTAACTGTTTAAAGGTTTGACCGAATGAGATTTGATACGATCCTAACTGTTTAAAGGTTTGATCGCTCAATTTGTGGACCTCTCGTTCATGGAACGAATCGAAAGGGGATTTTGGCTTTGGTCCTAACTGTTTAAAGGTTTGACCTTGTGGGAGTTTGATACGATCCTAACTGTTTAAAGGTTTGATCGCTCAATTTGTGGATCTCTCGTTCATGGAACAAATCGAGAGGGGATTTTGGCTTTGGTCCTAACTGTTTAAAGGTTTGA
>BQKN01000697.1:163987-182006 GCA_022839385.1 Asparagus kiusianus | reverse complement strand
TCAAGAGGGGATTTTTGCTTTGGTCCTAACTGTTTAAAGGTTTGACCGAATGGGGGTTGCCAATTGTTATGAATTAAAATTTTGGGTGTTGTGTCAGAGCCCAACAGTGGGAGTGTTAAAGGTTTGGACACAGCGGGAGTTTGGGTGGATTTAACCACAAAGCATTTTGGTGGACTTGCCGTCAGTTGATTTGATCGGTGAGGGATTTTATGGTGGAGGACTGTGAATTATCAAGCACCCCACAATTAGACCGTAGGAGTTTCGTGAGGAAAGACTAACCCAATGAGATCATTGAATCTCATCTCAATGATAAAGTGCTTGGAAAGTCACAGTGGGAGTTGGCAAAATTAATCCCGATGATTGAAACCAATTAAGCAGCAGATGAATGATTTCAGAGTTTTATGAGGGAAGATCGACTTGATGAAGTCATTGAATCTCATCTCAATGAAAGATTACTCTAAAAATCACAGTGAGAGGGTTTTAATCATTTTGGACATGATTAAATAGCCATAACGGGAGGTTCTTAATCATTTTTTATCATGATTAAGGGTGGATTATTCAGATGATTGGTTTTCACCTTGAACAATCGATTAGTTTCGGGTTATTCTTAAGAATACCATATATAGTATTCTCCAGAAACTTCCCGTTAAATAGGTTACCCTGAATGTACTAGGAATATTACTTTTTCAGGAACTTTTCGTTTGTGAGCAATGTTGCCGTTCTTGATATAGAATCAGGTCTTGATTCCTGCCTTCGTATTCAGCCATGATAACCTCGTATCCACCCCCAGCTTTTAGGTGAATCCGAGCCTAATCACATTTGATTACATTATTGGAACGCGTAATTTAAGGAAGCAGTTTTTTTTAACCTCTTATATCAGTCGGAGGTTCGGGAAACAGTTTATACTCGTATACCCTTTGGAGTGCATGGAGAAGCAGTTTATACTCGTATACTCATCGGAGTTAGGGGAAACAGTTTATACTCGTGTACCCAATGGAGTATCATGCGTCCTCATTTGGCTTGTTTTGCCGTTATGACGCCGGAGTCAATTAAGGCTTGGATTTTGTTTTTGAGTCCAAAGCAAACCTTTGTGGGATGAAGAACCCTTCTGTGGTATGCACAGTAGTTTGGATCCATAATCCTCTTTGCTCCCTCTTGATCTTTAATAGGTGGTAGCTCGATTTTATCGTTGGCGAGGAGGTATTTCAAGATGGCTGAAGCTTCATCATCTTCGAAAGAATATTCCTTTTGGAACTTCGGATTGAGAGTCGCGTTCACAGCAATTGCAGATATCGTCGGTTGGCTTCTCTCAACTTTCTTTCTTTTAAGAAAGTGTTCAGCTTGTTCACCTCGCATTTTCAAATCTTTCCAAGTTTTGGATGGTACGACCCCCAGGGCTTCCAGGACATTGATGGAGAGATTATTGTGGCATGTTTGCAGGATGAACTCCTCTGTAACAGGATCTCTGTAATTCATTGCATTGTTGCGGAAGCGCTTGATAAAATTATCAAAATTATCAACCGGCTCTCTGTCTTTTTGTTTCTCATCCAGAAGGGTTCCGATTGACACTTCGGTGTCATCATCGAAGAAATTGCTGAGGAACAAACTTTCTATATCATCCCAGCAATTGATGCTCCCTGGCTTGAGACGTCGATACCAATCGAAGGCGGGACCACGAAGGGTGCCAACGAATGACCGGACCATTAAAGCCTTGTTTCCAGATATCATGCCCAAATGAGACTTGAAATAAATCAAGTGCTGAGTAGGCGAGCTCTTTCCTTCGAACGGTGTAAAGTCAATCAGATTGAACTTTGCCGGGTATGGAATTGAATCTCATTCTTTTGGATAGGGACATGGAATACCCGTCTTTTTCACTTCTTAAGCCGTCATCAAAGCGTTGACTTTGTTTTCAAGCTCTTTCATTTTCTTATCATCGTCTATGTCTTCATTCGAAAGACGTTGAGGAGAATGAGTTGGACCACCCCCTGTAAGAGGTGTTATTGAACCACCCCCAATATCGTTATTGGGAGGATCCATTAAACCACCCCCAGCGTTATTGCTATTGGGAGGTGTATCAGTCATAATGACTTCATCCACTTCTGGATCACTGTCATCTACAACATTCTGAGTGTGGCGCCTGGATTCCGCTCGCTGATTGGACTCAGGAGGTTGAGGCCGTTGAGCTAGCAACTCTCTCATTTGTTGGATAGCCAATTCCATCTCCATCTTCATTTCAGCTCTAATTTCTTCACGTTGTTTGGCTAGAGCCTCTTGAAGTATTTGAGTGAACTGATCAGAGGTGATTGTGAGTACTTCTCTGGTTTGCCATGTGCTAGATACTGTATCATCCGAAGCGATCGCAGAATAAGTGTCCGAGAGCTCATCCTCTGATGACATTCCTTCATGCATTCTCTTGTAGTCTCTACGTCTGATGGCTCCTAACTGGAGTCGGGACATCCGTTGAGCAATTCTTGAATTGACTTTTCCTCTCGGAGAAAAGTCGGGATTTGATTCACTTGAATGTCGCTTAGATTTTCCTTTATCAGCCATGTTGATGGTGATTTCAGGGAATTCATCATCTTGGACACGTGATCTTCTCTTGCGGAAATGTCTCGGTTTAGACTTCGACATTTTGGTGAAAAGTTTCGGGAGCACTGAGGCTCTTTGCGGGATGACTCCTCGTTTGAAACAACCACATTCTGATAGTACTGCTCTAATGAGTCGCGCACAGGAACAATGAGAGCTCATTTCTCGGACAATTCTCTTTCGAGTTTTGTTCACACCCCCAGCTTGATAGTATGATTCATCGGTATGATTGTCGGAAAATGTTATCATCTGTTGGTATGACCCCCCAGGTATAACGATGTCTTTTGACAAACATGTCTTCTTCTGAGGATGTAAAACCTTGTTGGCATTCTCAGGACAACTTATTATTGTCTTTGAACGATCCAAGGTTATGTCAGGAGTCACACGTTTAGAACCACACCCTCGTGGGTGTGGAGTCTTAACGGGCTCTTGAGTTTCGTTACGAACTCCTAAACGGGTAGAAATTAGAATTTTCCCATCCTGGAGTTGTTTTGACCTGATAGGAGAATACTTACGACCCCCAATGTAAGAATCTATTTAAGGTTCATTCACCAGACCCAAGCGTTCTTTGACTGGAACTCTACCTCGATCATTAGGTAAAGGACCGAGGCGATCCGCCGTTGTGATCTTAAATTCTGATGAGTCGGGACTGACCCATGACTTCACTGGTAACATATCAGAAGTGATTGTAGTAGACGAACCAGGAATGGATGTCGACGGAGTCGAAAGAGAGATATTGAAAGTTTCCTTTTGGGCGCGGCAGGGGAGATCATCACAGTCGAAAGATATGCCGCGACAATGTATGCTGTCGCGGTTGAAGGACGTGCCGCGGCAGCGTAAGCTGTCGCGGTTGAAAGACATGCCGCGACAGTAAGGACTGTCGCGGTTGAAGGATGTGCCGCGGTTGAAGGATTGATCCCGCTGATCCAATTTTTGTGTAAGTTTGGATTTGGGGATCCACACTTGGCTGGTTCTTGGTGATTTTTAGACACCATTTCCTCCTTCCCTTCTTGTCTGTGTTGCAAAAGAGCACGGGCATGAGCGGCATTTGCACGACGCTTTTGTATACGTTCTTTGAGAGTTGAACGAGCCCTTTTGACGAGAGTCCATTCCTCCGTCGTGAGTTGTGCAGAGATATGAGTGGTTTGACGTTGAGGCGACTGAACCACTTGATGTTTCCTCGATTTTAAGTCCGCATAGTAACGAACTCCATCGGTTTGTTCCAAGGTCTTAGCCAATTGATGAGCGTGACGTTGGCGTTGCCTCTGACGAGCCCTCTTCGTCAGTGTTGGCGAACTTCGATCGAATGATTCCTCAATTGAGTAGAAATCATCGTGAGCAGAGCTTCCGGCTTTGGGGGTCGCCGGAATAATGTTGCGAGGGGAGGCCTCGGCAACAATTGGGTGAAAGTCTTCACCTTTAGCCTTCTTTGGCGTGTAAGCCTTCTTCAATTGTGAGATCCTCTTGTACTTGTGAGACAAAGAAGATCTTGAAGAGGATGATGAAAGATATTCCTCAAATTTGGCCTGGTCGAACTCGTACTCGACCGTAGATTCAACTGGGATCTTGATGATCGGCTGCGACACGACGGTTTCGGTAGCGAGACCGTTGGCTCCCACTGTGGTCGCCAGTTTGTTTTCGTCAAAAGTCTATTTTATTGTCGAATTTATTATATCTTCGGCCGATTACAACAAATTCAAAAGAAATAGTCTTTTTATAAGACTTCTTTTACACAACAAAGCGAAAATTACAACTTTTGAGAAAATAACACAAAAATCGTTTATCGATTCTTGTTTTTGTGGGACTTTGCCTGTGCCGGGAGTGCTTTGGCTCGTGGACCACCGATTCGTAGATCGTGAGGTTGTTTGGAGATCCTTTCTTCGTTTATCGAAGTAGGGATTTGAAGCGAATATCTTATCGATGTAAGATGTTCACTCTTCCAAAGATCAAGTCTGAGCTTAGATCTCTAGGAATCACCAAATGATGCTTGTCAAAGGGTGAAAATTCTCAAAATCACCAAAAGTTCAAGCCTCTTTTGTTCCAATCTGCTCTCTCTACCCTGGCTCCCTGTCAATGATGGCCCTAGGGGGGTATTTATAGCCTCATTGGATGATAACTGAAGAAAATAACTGATCAGCAACTCTTCCTTTGGGCGCGGCAGCTGGAGGTGACGCGGCTGAAGAAGTTCCCCTTTTTGGGCGCGGCAGTCGGGGGTGACGCGGCTGAAGAAGTTCCCCTTTTTGGGCGCGGCAGTCGGCGGTGACGCGGCTAAAGGAGCGATTACCCCCCCTTTTGTTTGTAACCGTCATCCCACTCCTTAAATGCCACGATTTTCGTGGGTAGTGGGCATGATTTTCGCTTGTAACTGCTTCCCCCACATTCATAAGTGATCCACAGTAGTTAATAAGTCATGTGGGTCACACAAAACTCGAGAAAACCATCAAAAATGACGTGTTCAGCTTCTCAGTGGCCGCGGCAACATGTGGTGTCGCGCATTGCCGCGACAGTTTCCACTGCCACGCACCTCTCGGGTAATTTGGCTCTAACTTCCTCGTCCGATGTCGGAATGAGGTAATCCAAGATGCGTTGGAAAGATGACGAAGAGATATACAACTTTTGCCTTTTGAGCTTCTTCAGATTTGGATCATATCAAAGCTTAAATGTGCAATACATTGCCGCGGCAGTCTCTGCTGTCGCGCACCTCCGAGACCGTTCGCGCCGTCTCGGGTATTTTGGCTCTAACTTCATTGTCCGATGTCGGAATGAGGTGATCTAAGATGCGTTGGAAAGCTAACGAAGATATCTACAACTTCCAATTGGCGTGTCACTATGTTTTGTTGCGCGTCATCTTGTACTGCCGCGCTATTACCGCGGCAGTCTCTGCTGTCGCGCACCTCCGAGGCCGTTCGCGCTGTCTCGGGTATTTTGGCTCTAACTCCCTTGTCCGATCTCGGAATGAGGTGATCCAAGATGCGTTGGAAAGCTATTGAAGAGCTCTACAACTTACCATAAGCACATCACTCTGTTTGTATGCACAACACCTTTCACTCCCGTGACTATGCGTGTCAGTGTTCCTTGTCGCGGATGTTCATATTGTTCTTCTATGTTGTTTCACATGTTCATTTGCTTCTTTTGGCTTTGAATGATCTCCTCTGACTTAGATTAGGATATTCATATCTATAGGTATTTTTAGACGCCTATAGTAGGTAGCTTGATGTATGTGATGGTGTGTACGAGGTCAGATTTATCACAGGCCATGAGCATGATATCGAGATACATGCACGACCCCGGGAAGGGTCATTGGGAGGCCATGAAGTGGATTCTACAGTATGTTCGAGGCACTGTGGATGTTGGTTTAGTATTCCAGAAGGATGAGAATAATGAGCAGGATTGTATTGGATATGTGGATTCAAATTATGCTGGAGATCTTGACAAATGCTAATCTACTTCAGGTTATGCTTTTACATTAGCAGGTGCACCTGTATGTTGGCGATGCATGTTTTAGTCCACAGTGACTCTCTCTACTACGGAGGCAGAGTATATGGCAGTAACTGAAGCTATTAATGAGGCTTTATTGTTGCGTGGATTATTGGTGGACTTGGGGAGCTCAGGAGACCATTCGGGTATATTGTGATAATATGTCGGCTATCTATTTGGTGAAGAACCAGGTTTATCATGCACCCACGAAGCACATCGACGTCAGATTCCACTTTCTACGTGACGTTTTGGATGATGGAGACGTCATATTAGAGAAGGTCCATAAGAATGACAACCCTGCAGATATGTTGACCAAAGTTGTTTCAGGAGTGAAATTTGGTCATTGTTTAAAGCTTTTGAACATCATTCAGTGCTGAGGCCTTTAGAGGATATTTGGGTGAACTACGTTCGGCTTGATTCCTTGGGCAAGAGGATACGCAGGCAGTCTTTCTGATGTAGCAGGTTTGATCTGTTGATTCAGATGGGGGAGATCGTGTTTCAGCTCTAGTTTGGTTCCTTGACTTGTTGAGAGACTATTGGATGATTTGGTGTCGGCTCAGTTTTGGTGGAAACATTCGCCGAGGTGGAGAATTGAAGAAATGCAAGAAACAACAGAAGAATCAGCCAGGCAGACTGGCGGTCGAACGGTCGACCGTCGCGGTCGACCACGAACGTGCATGAAGGCCAGTGGGATTCGGAGCAGATGGTGGTCGACCGCCGCGGTCGACCGCGGATGACTGTAATCGATTTAAGTCTCGGGATTGTGGTTCGGTCGACCGCCACGATCGACCGCGAAACTGTATTTGGCTGGGCTTTTGGTTTTTGACCCGATTCGTTTCTGAGTTGATATATAACCGTAAACCTGATTAATTAGGGAAAAGAAAGGACGATTTTGAGCAGTCTTTGAGAGGGGATTGTTGCATCAAATTGTGGGAGAGTTGTGAAAGATCTAGAGCTTTGTTTTAGGGTTTGATCGGTGAGATTTGTAACTCTACTTGTATTCTCTGATTTCTAATAGTAAGAACTCCCCTCTCCTTACCCCGTGGACGTAGGAAACTTGCCGAACTACGTAAATCGTTTGTTCTTGCTGTGATTGTGGTTTGCTTATTAGTTATGGTTTTCTTAAGTTATTTTTCGTGTTGCACAAGAAGCTTCTGCCGCGCACAACATGAAGGAGTTGATAGACCATGTTGGTGGAATAATGGGCTGATTTGAGAGGCTTTTCAACAAAATATTGCTGAATAAATCCTTTCCATACGTCATGTTTTGAGCAGAGAAAAGATCAAATTTGTTGGCCGGGATGCACGGATGGGGTCTCGGGAGTCCGGAGTGCTTACCATCTGGTTAGAGAAAACCTGGACCAAACGATAGTGCAAAATAATGAGGAGAACAACCAAAATCAATCCATGTGGAATAAACTATGGAAATGTGACATTCCAAACAAGATTAAGGTATTCGAATGGCGAAATCTTCAGTATATCCTCCCAACGAAGACCGCACTAAGGAGACGAGGTGTGGAGGTCTAGAAACAACAATCCATATCTTTTATGAGTGTGTTCGATCACGATATGCATGGGAAGCATGTCCTATTCATTTTTGAAACAGGCTCTCGGGAGCTTATCAACCTTTTGCACAACACTCACAATTCATATCACAGCGTGGTAGGACTAATCAATGAATCGCAAGACATGAGCACTAGCTTTCAACTAGGTAGCTTTTCTTTTGTGCCCCGATCTAGAAACCACGTAGCTCATATATTGGCTCAAGCTACGAAATCTTATAATTGTACTAGGATATGGGAGGATTCGATGCTTACAATATTGGCAAAATATGTAATGCACGACACGATTAATTAATAAAATCCTTCTACCATTCTATCATTAAAAAAAGAGGATTCTTTGAAAAGAATCTAGTCAAAAAATCGCGCCTAAGGAGCTTAAGAATTCATTGAACATTTTTTATTCTGGCCATCTCAGGAAGCAGAAAAATAAAGCCAAAAAGTCAGAAATATTCTGTAATGATTTCCATTACCTGTAATCGATCAATGTTTGAATTTCTTAGCGAAAGAAAAGAAGCTGTGGCGTTATTATCTTCTACAATGTTAAGATTCTAAATGACTTATAAATTTGGGCAATCTTGGTGTTTCATCCAACCTTAAAAGTTCGACCTGACACTTTGCCCTGCCATATTATGCATAATTAAAATTGTCTACAGACATTTGTTTAGCTTGAGTCCATTTATAGCCGACTATGTAAATGCCAACTTTCTAATGTTAAAGTTTTCTGCAATAGGGACGAATATCAAATCTAGTATATTTTTGGGGAAAAAATTACCACGATTGAAGTGTTGTGCACGGCAGAAGCTCAAAACCACACGAACAAGAACGAGATAAATCACAACCAAGAAGCAAAACATAATACCACAACAAGACAGACAAATTTTACGTGGTTCGGCAAGTTGTCTACGTCCACGAAGCAAGGAGGGGGGAGTTCTTACTATTAGAAATCAATAGAATATAAATAGGGTTACAAATCTCACCAAATAAACCCTAAAACAAAGCCTCTAGATCTCTCACAACTCTCCCACAATTGGATGCAACAATCCCCTCTCAAAGACTGCTCAAAACATCCTTGCTTAATCCTAATTAATTAGGGTTAAGATTATATATCAACTCACAACGAAACGGATCAGAAAACCAAACTCAACTACAGACCCGACTCGCGGTCGACCGGATCCAACGAACGAGACTAAAAACCCCTACAGGGTTTGGCCGGTCGACCGAACCCATCGCGGTCGACCGCGAAAAGTCTAGAGACTTTTCTCAGTCGTGTGCAAGTTTGCAGTCGACCGTCGTGTCATCCGCGGTCGATCGTGAAACTGCCAGAATGTCTCCTGCTGTTTTTCCTACAGTCTTCGTCGCTTTGCTCACCATTTTTTTAATTCTCCATCTCGGCGAACGTTTCTACCAAAACTGAGCCGACACCAAAACATCCAAATGTCCCACTTGTTGCATCCAGGATGAAGTGAAAACAACTCACTTCAACGGACTCAATGCACAATAAGCCGGGAACCCAAATGAGAGCTCAAACACTCTCCCCCATCGGAATCAACAAATCCAACCGGCTGCATCAACAAGAGTGCATGCGTATCCTCTTGCCCAAGGAATCAGTCGAACATAGTTTACCCAAATATCCTCCAAATGCCCTCAACACTGAAGAATGTTCAATAGCTTCAAACAATAACAAAATTTCACACCTAAAATAACTTTAGTCAACATATCCGTAAGGTTGTCCTTTGTGTGGATCTTCTCTAATATGTGTTTCCATCATCCAATACATCACGAACAAAGTGAAATCTAACATCAATGTGCTTCGTGCGTGCATGATAAACCTAGTTCTTCGCCAAATAGATAGCCGATATGCTATCACAATATACTCGAAGGGTGTCCTGTACAATCCCTAAGTCCTCCAACAGTCCATGCAACCACAAAGCCTCCTTAACAGCTTCAGTCATCACCATATACTCCATCTCTGTAGTAGAGAGCCACTGTAGACTGAAGTGTACATCTCCAACATATCGGTGCTCCTACCAATGTAAGCACATATCGTGAAGTAGAACGGCGCTTGTCAAGATCCCCCACATAGTCTGAATCCACGTAACCAATACAATTCTATCCATTCATCTTACTTTTCTGGAAAATCAATCCAACATCCACGATGCCTCTAACATATCATAGAATCCACTTTACGGCCTCCCAATGACCCTTCCCGGGGTCATGCATGTACCTCAATACTATGCTCACGGCCTGTGACAAATTTGGCCTCGTACACACCATAACATACATCAAGCTACCCACTACACTTGCATATGGAACCTTCGACATGTAATCTATGCCCTCAATAGAAACATGTGACATATTAGCTGAAAGCTTGAAGGGGGGAGCCAATGGAGTGCTAACTACTTTTGTATTACCATCAAAGCTAAATTTCTTCAACATCTTCTGCAAGTAACTTCTCTGTGTAAGCTTCAATCTCCCCTTCACCCCGTCTCTCTTGATATCCATACCCAATATCTTCTTTGCTTCTCCAAGATCCTGAAAACACTCTAATGCCACTATGAAGGAACCCTAGAAGGGGGTGAATAGGGTTTATGCTATTCTAAACCGATTTATGCTAATAAAAAACTTATTAACAAATATATCCTAATAAGAATGATATATTATAAATATATGTGTAAGGATATACAAGTTACACAAGGGTAAACAAACTACTAAAGTGATAGGGCAATATAAACAACAAGCAATTGACAAAGGCAATATAAATGATAAACACGAATATAAAGGAACGCCAATGATAAATGCAAACAAACAATATGATCACGGAGTTCGGTCTCCACGACCTACGTCTCCGCTCCTCACCTCGAGGAGATCTCTACTATCACAACCGTGTTTTTTACACTCACCCGAATAACATTTACACCTTACACTCGGCTTTCTAGCTCACCGAAAACTTTATAATCACTCACAATGTAAACACACTAACTATCACCTCAAGTGTTGGTCTCTAGCCCGTGTCTCCCTCAAGTGTTAGGAATTACATCTTTTCTCTAGGCATTACTACCTACCCCACTCCTCTTGGGACGACCCTGTCTCTCACCACACACTCCTCTTGGTGTACTAGTGTAATATAAAGTGAACCTCATAATAATAGCTCTCAATACAACAAATGATTGTTCTCTAAATAAGGTAAAAACTCAATTAAACACAACTCAATGTTACAATCTCTCACAACCCCAATAATACTATGTATGAAAATACTAAAGCTCAATGTGGGTGTGTGTAATAAAGAGATTAAATAAAACAAACTAAACTCAAATAAAATTCTAGCTTATGGAAATTATTAACAAAATAATAAATAGCTAGAAATAGAGTTTAAAAAAACTTCTCTATAGATCAAGAGAGAGAGTGAGATGAGTTGAAGCTCAAACACCAAAGGATGATCTCCTCTTTGCTCTTGTGAAAATTGCTTCACAAACAAAACTTGTAAACACACTAAACAAACTTTAAATCATCCTTTAAACTAGTTTAAAAACTTTCTTAATTACTTCAGAATGTTAGAGGGTAAGGGGTATATATAGGATTTAGAAACAAAGCCCAAAAACCTAAGAAATCCCAACAAAAAGACAAAATAACGGTAACATAAAAATCTGGAAAAACTAACCATTATGCCATCGGTCGATTGATACTGTTCTTCAGTCGATTGATAAGCTGACCATTACAGGCCAGCAACACATCATCAGTTTGTTGGACCCTAGAGGGGGGTGATTAGGGTCATAAGGCTATAAATGTGCAATAAAATTAAGACGAGCAAAACACAATATCCAAAAGCAATCAATATAGAGGAGATAGAGTTAGGAATCGTTATCCTGTGATGCGCGATGTGTTAACGAGGTTCGGTCCGCTGACCTACGTCCCCGCTCCCCACTCTCGAGGAGAAATCCACTACACAACCCAGTTTGAAAGCCGGAACTTCTTCTACACAGCGATCCCCTCACGATCTTACACTACACAGTTGATCTCACTAGATCACACTCCTACACAATTGATCTCTACAAGATCAAGCTCTCAAGGTGTAAAAAACCTCTCTTTACAATGTCCCTATGGCAAAGAGAAGATCACACTAAAGCTGGAATGTGAAACACAAAAACTCAGAAAGAAACAGGTTTGAAAATTTGAGCTCTGTAAAAACGTTCTCTTAAATATTTTAAAAGAGCTGGGACAATGAGGAAGAAGAAGAGTATAGGTTTAAATAGAAAACCACAACTGTTTGAAACCCATACCCAATCCCCCAAAACCTGGAAACAAAACTGCACGACCGTGACTTTCTCGCGGTCGACCGTGACTTTCTCGCGGTCGACCGCGAGGCAGCTCAGGAACTGAGTAAACATCCAGAGAGTTCTGCGGTCGACCGTGGCGGTCGACCGTAGGAAATTTTGAGCTCACGGTCGACCGTGACAGTCGGCCGTGAAAGTCTCTACTGCCCACTGACGAATGAACTCAGGCGCGGTCGACCATGGCGGTCGACCGCAGACTGATACATTCAAAAAACTAATTTTTGACTCGCTTAAAATAATTGTAAAATATTCATTTGACTTCTAAAAATTGTGAAACTTTGTAAAATGTTTTTAATACTAAAAAACAAATTGTTTGGAAAAGGAATTTTGTAAATAGGTTCTCATACTTGTGAAAAATAGTATTTTGTGAAATACGCTCAAAAACATGAATATAAAAACGTGTGTGTGATATCCCAATAGCTTTAAGTGAAATCGATAACTCCCTGCCTGCATTCTAGCACTAGAGAGAAAATAAAAACTAGCTAATATCCTCACGAGAATACAATTCTTGAGTCTTGATATAGCTTGAGTTGGATGAAGCTTCTAATTTGATTTGGTGTTCTTGAATAAACGTTGCTTCATCACTATGCCTCCTCCTCCTTTGGATATCATCGTTGTAGCGCATATTCCATCCAATCCTCCATTTGTGGTACTAACATGCTAGATATGTGTATTACTTGCATTATCACTCAATAAGTAATTAGTACCGATAATGGTGGTTGTAATACATCATCAAAACATAAGGGCTAACAATCTCCCCCTTTTTGATGATGACAACCAACCATTACATAAGAGCAAAAATATATATAGCTTATAGATAGGTGCTCCCCCTATCTATGAGCTCCCCTTAAATATATGCAACAAATGAGGAGATTTCTCTCCTCCTTTGTCACCATCAAAAAATAGGGTAAAGAGAAATGCATGAAAAATACAACTAAACAAGCAAGCAAATAGAACTTTCACATATTGCATAAGCCCAAGCCATTTCTTATGCGACAAAAATTATCTTCACCAAGAGGCTTAGTAAATATATCCTCTAATTAAGATTTTGTGTCAACAAACACTAGGGATACATATTGTCTCTCTACATGATCGCGTAAGAAATGATGGCGCACATCAATATGCTTGGTTCTAGAATGCAAAACCAAAATTTTGGAAATATTAATAGCACTAGTGTTATCACAACAGATTTTTATATTTTGAAAATTCAAATCATAGTCAACTAAGCTTTGTTTTATCCACAAAACTTGGGCACAGCATAAGCCGACGGCAATGTACTCCGCTTCCGTAGTGGACAATGCAACGCAATTTTGTTTCTTGGAAGCCCAAGAAACAAGAGAATTTCCTAAGAATTGGCATGTTCCACTCATAACTCTTACGATCTACCTTACATCCGGTAAAGTCGGCATCACAAAAACCATATAAATCAAAAGCGGTGCTCTTTGGATAAAATAAACCAAGATTAAAAGTTCTATTAACATACTTAATGATCCTTTTAACCGTAATTAAATGAGATGCTTTAGGAGAAGCTTGAAAACGTGCACATGCACACACACTAAACATGATATCGGGTTTACTAGCGGTGAGATAAAGAAGACTACCTATCATACATCGGTATAGTTTTTGGTCCACATCTTCACCACTCTCATCCGCATCAAGCTTGACACTTATACTCATGGGAGTAGGTGCATGCTTAGAATTCTCTAAATTGAATTTCTTCACCAACTCCTTAGCATACTTGCTTTGAGAAATAAATATCCCACCTTAGTTTGCTTGACTTGGAACCCGAGAAAGAATGTAAGCTCTCCCATCATACTCATCTCAAAATGATCTTGCATAACTTTAAAAAATTCCTTGCACAAAGATTCATTAGTAGCACCGAAAATGATATCATCAACATATATTTGAACTAAAATAAAATTATTTTTCTTTTTTCTCACAAAAAGAGTGTTATCAATAGTTCCTTTTGAAAAACCATTTTCAACAAGAAAACTAGAGAGGCGAGCATACCAATCTCTAGGAGCTTGTTTTAACCCATATAAAGCTTTTTGAACTCGGTAAATATGATTAGGAAAAGCATGATCTATGAATCCGGGGGGTTGCTCAACATATACTTCCTCTTCTATAAAACCATTTAAAAAGGCACTTTTAACATCCATTTAAAACAATTTAAAATTTTTAAAGCTAGCAAATGCTAAAAACATTCTAATAGATTCCAACCTTACAACCGGTGCAAAGGTTTCGTCATAGTCTATGCCCTCCTCTTGATTGTATCCTTAGGCAACCAAACGAGCTTTATTTCTAGTTACAATGCCATATTCATCAAGTTTGTTTCTAAAAACCCATTTAGTATCAATAACACTAGTATTGTTAGGTCTAGGAACTAGTTTCCAAACATTATTTCTTTGAAAATTATTTAGTTCTTCATGCATAGCTAAAACCCAAAATTCATCATTTAAAGTATCATTAATCTTTTTAGGCTCTAGTTGAGATAAGAAAGCAACATTACCACACTCACTCAAAGCTTTTGAGTGAGTAACAACTCCTTGTGAAGGGCTCCTAATTATTTATTTCTTTGGATGGTTTGATGTGAATTTCTAAGCTTTAGGAAGTTCAACTTGTTCATGAGCATTGGAGTTATCCACATCCTTTTATGCTTCTATAGAGGGTGTGTCATTGATTTGTAAAAAGTCCAATCCTCCATCAACATCATCATCGTCATCTTTCCTAGGTAAAACAACTTGAGAACCAACATTAGTCTCATCAAAAGTAACGTTTATAGATTCTTCAACAACGAGAGTTCGTTTGTTGAAGACCCTATAAGCCCTACTTCGAGGTGCATATCCTAAGAAAATACCAACATCAATTTTGGAATCAAATTTGTTATGATGATTTTTTGTATTTAAAATAAAATATTTACAACCAAAGATACGAAAATAACCAATAAAAGGAGTTTTTTTTATAAAATAGTTCATAAGGAGTTTTCTTAAGCTTTGGTCTAATTAAAACACGATTTAAAACATGTCAATCCGTATTGACGGCTTCTGCCCAAAAATATTTTGGCAAATCAAAGGAATTTAGCATAGTGCGTACCATCTCTTGTATGGTGCGATTTTTCCGTTCAACAACACCATTTTGTTGTGGTGTTCTAGGAGCGGAAAACATGTGAGTTATACCATGATGAGCACAAAATTCATAGAAATAATCATTTTGAAATTCACCACCATGATCACTTCTTATTTTAATAACTTTCAAATCTTTTTCATTTTTAATTCTTTTGACATGATTAGAAAATTCTTCAAAACAATCATTTTTATTTGTAAGAAATATTATCCATGTAAAATGAGAAAAATCATCAATAATCACAAATACATAGTGTTTGCCTCCAAGAGAGGTAACACGCATAGGACCAAATAAATCAAGATGAAGTAATTGCAAAGGTTTAGAAGTCGATACCTCATTGATGGATTTGAAAGAAGATTTTGTTTATTTACCTTTGGCACAATCTTCACATATGGTATCTTTGATGAAGTGCAAGTTAGGTAACCTTTTACAAGATTTCTTTTGAACAATTTTGATATCAATTCCATGTTTGCATGTCCAAGCCTCTTATGCCAAATCCAAGGGTTTTCGTCAATTGCCGCAAGGCACTTCACATCTTGATTCACTAAATCATTCATCTCCAAAATGTACACATTAGATTTGTGATTAGCAACAAAAATAATTTTTCCATTCATACTAATAATGCATTTGTCCGGTTTAAAGAAAATATCAAAACCTTTATCACTCAATTGGCTAATGCTAAGAAGATTATGATTCAATCCATTTACCAAATAAACAACTTCTATAACGGGTGAAGGTTTCTTACCAATAGAACCTATACCAATGATTTTACCTTTGTCACCACCACCGAAGGAGACGCTACCTTCTTCAATACTTGATAGGGTTGCAAATACCTCTTTGTTGCCCGTCATATGATGTGAGAAACCACTATCAAGGTACCACATCTCTCTACGTCGTGGTCATGATGTTCCCTATAAAAGATGAAGGTGTAGTAATTTTAGGTACCCAAATCTTAGGTCCTTGGTGGTTAGTAAACTTGGTACCTTTGGGTACCCATGTCATGCCATAGAAATCATGATTATCTTTGATCCTACAATGAGTAGAAATATGACCATGTTTCATACAATATGTGCACACAAAATTTCTCTTGTGTGTTTGAGCATGATATCTATGAAATCTATTTCTACCATGGTGATGATGATTAGCATAAGTATGAGTGGGTCTAATCCTACCACTCTCAATTTCTAGTCTTTTAATTTTGGATCTTAATTGCTTATTCTCAAAATCGAGATCTCCTAGCAATTCATCTTTTAGTGCAAGAGAGGTTTCTAGTTGTTCTAGTTTGACATCACAAGAAGCATGCAACCTTTTAAAAGAAGAAAATTCCTTTGACATTCTTTTAAATTCAATGTTCAATTCGTCTAAAACCGTAGCTAGATCACATTGCATGTAAAAGGATTCACTCTCGGTGTCGGATATTACCTCGTGTTCAAGGGTCATGAAACAAATGTTGGGATCATGAAGAGCAAGTTTAGCTCCTTCTTTATTACTATCCGAATCACTTGGTTCGGATTCCTCCCATCCGGCATACATAGCCTTCTTCTTCTTGTACTTCATGTACTTCTCCTTGAGCTTTGGGCAATCCTTAGCGATATGACCCTGTTCATTGCATTCAAAACATTTTCCTACACGTGAAAAAATTTGTTGTTAGAGCGGGGATTAAACTTCTTATTCATTTTTATGAGTCTAGAAATTCTTCTAGAGAGATGAGCCACTTCTCTAGAAAAATCAACTTCACTATCCGATGACGAAGAGGAGTTATCACTAGCTTCTTTGAGAGCTATGGTCTTCGATTTTGGTGATGGCTCCTCAACTTCCCGTGAGGGCACTTCCTCCTTCTCCTTTCCCTTGAGCTTCTTCTCATGAACCTTGAGCTTGCCAATGAGGCCATCGAGAGGTAGAGTGGTAAGGTCATGAGCTTCTTCTATCGCCGTCGCCTTGGGTTCCCACATCGGAGTCAATGAATGGAGAATCTTGTAGTTCGTCTCTTGAATAGTCAATTTCTTGTCAAAACATGTCATCAATTGATTCATTTGGAAGCATTTGAAATAACTCATATTCATGCATAAGCCCACTAATTTTGGATTCCTTAACTTGGGGGCTTCCTTCATGTGTAATACATAATTTCATCCATATTTCGTATGCGGTTGCACACGTGAAAACCCTATTATACTCATTGGGAGAAAGACCACAAATTAAGGCATTCATAGCCTTTGCATTGAGATTGGCTTGGTGCCTTTCTCCATCGGTCATAGTCCCAACTTTGGGCTTTTCTACATATTTCTTTTCTATGAGTTCTAGGATGTCAAGATCAATACAACGAAGGTAAATCCTCATCTTAGCCTTCCAATAAGCAAAATTACTACCGGTGAAAAGTAAAATGGTGGATTGTCCCTCTAACAATGTGCACATTCATTGAAGCATCCATAAGATCTTTTCTCTAAGGTGATTAAACCAAAAACTAATATAGAGACCAAGGCTCTGATACCAATTGTTGGACCCTAGAGGGGGGTGATTAGGGTCACAAGGCTATAAATATGCAATAAAATTAAGACAAGCAAAACACAATATCCAAAAGCAATCAATATAGAGGAGATAGAGTTAGGAATCGTTATCCTGTGACGCGCGATATGTTAACGAGGTTTGGTCCGCTGACCTAAGTCCCTGCTACCCACTCTCGAGGAGAAATCCTTTACACAACCCGGTTTGGAAGCCGGAACTTCTTCTACACAGCGATCCCCTCACGATCTCACACTATACAGTTGATCTTACTAGATCACACTCCCACACAATTAATCTCTACAAGATCAAGCTCTCAAAATAGTAGAAATTGGTGTAAAAACCCTCTCTTTACAATGTCCCTATGGCAAAGAGAAGATCACACTGAAGCTTGAAGGATCGCTGTAATGGCACTCAAACACTAGAAGGGGGGTTGAATAGT
>BQKN01000697.1:142335-158987 GCA_022839385.1 Asparagus kiusianus | reverse complement strand
GAATAGTCATTAATGAAAGTGATAAAATAGTTAGCCCCACCAAGTGATGTGTTCTTGGAAGGGCCCTAAACATCTGTGTGAACGTTATCTAATATACCTTGGGTATTGTGCATAGCGGTGCCGAACTTCACTCTAGTCTTTTTTCCAAGTACACAATGCTCACTCAACTCCATCTTGCAGGTCTTAACACCATTCAAAAGCCTTTGTTTCGCCAATGACTGTAGGGACTTATCACATGTGTGTCCTAGTCTCATGTGCCATGAAGTGGTAGTGTCCTCCGCTATAGTGATAGAAGCTGCCAGACCCCCTGTAACTCTCTTTCCCTTCAAGTAGTATAGAAAGTTTTCCCTGACTCCTCGCATCACCACTATAGAACCATTCGTGACCTTCACAGTAGCATCCTCTAAGGTCACCTAATAATCAGCTACCTCCAAAGTACCAAGAGAAATGATGTTCTTCGTCAACCGCGGCACGGAACTTACTTCTTTCATCTCCCTCATCACGCCGTCATGCATCTTGATCCGGACTAAACCAATACCACCAATAGGGAATACGTGGTCATTACCCATAAGCGCGACATCCTCTCTTTCCAGCTCCTTAAAGCTGGAGAACCAATCCCTTCTCGGGCAAATATGATATGTGACTCCCAAATAAGATCCAACGTAAAGCATGGCCGAATAACTCCACAAGCCTTACTATTCATCTTCTTCCAAACCTTATCATCAATATCAGTGGGTTTCACTTATAACTCAATTGTCTTCTCCAAATTCTGTGCATCCAACACGTTCATCACTTGACACCTCCACAAACCGAATTATTGATCTTAATTGATCTTACCATTAAAGTTCAAGTTATTGATGCTTAGACTCTCTATTGCCTTCGTAAGAGACGAACCTGATATACTTGCTTCTCCAATATTGTCGATCTAAATCTTCAAATAGGAATCCTTCTCCGAATCCTTCGAACAAGCTTCAAGCCAAACCTGAAGCTCTGATACCACTTGTTATGCGTGGCGGAAGCTCAAAACCACACGAACAAGAACGAGATAAATCATAACCAATAAGCCAAACATAATACCATAGCATGACAAATGAATTTTACGTGGTTTGGTAAGTTGTCTATGCCCACAGGGCAAGGAGGGGGGAGTTCTTACTATTAGAAATCAAGAGAATACAAATAGGATTACAAATCTTACCAAATAAACCCTATAACAAAGCCTCTAGATCTCTCACAACTCTCCCATAATTAGATGCATCAATTCCCTCTTAAAAACTACTTAAAACGTCCTTGTTTAACCCTAACCAATTAGGATTAAGATTATATATCAACTCAGAACGAAACGGGTCAGAAAATCAAACTCAACTACAGACCCGACTCGCGGTCGACCGTAGAATCACGCACGGTCGACCGGATCCAACGATCGAGACTAAAAACCACTACAGGGTTTGGCCGATCGACCGTAGAACCCATCACGATTGACTGCGAAAAGTCCAAAGACTTTTCTCAGTCATGTGCACGTTTGTAGTCGATCGCCGCATCATCCGCGGTCGACCGCGAAACTACCAGAATGTCTCCTGCTGTTTTTCCTACGGTCTTCGTCGTTGTTCTCGCTATTTCTTCATGAAGACATATGTTGTTACAGTTGCATCCAAAAATATTTGTGACACCCAAATTTTGTTAAAAAAAAGTTCTGAACAATTTTTGGTAGCAAGAGTTGGATCTGCTAGTGTTCAGGTTAGAAGTGTTAGATTATAAAACTATAATCCTTAATTCTCATCACAATTTTGGAGCTTTGATATAATGGTTAGAGGGATTTAATTAAGAAGAAATAGTTTGAATGACAAATGCAATTGCACATCATATATTCCGAACTCTTTCTCTTGGAACGCTTCAATTTGAATACAACCCAGATTCAAATCACACTAGCTATGAATTTAAAACAGTTAGAGTATAAAACCATAATTCTCGATCCTCATCACAACTTTAGTGTTTTGATATAATGGTTAGATGGACTTAATTAAGAAGAAATAGTTTGAATGATAAATTCACTTGCACATCATGTATTCCCAACTCTTTTTGTTGGAACATTTCAAATTGAATGCAATAGCTGTTGAATAAATGAATCTTAGAGGGCTTTTATGAAAATATATCATTTAATGATTGGATTCTATAGATGAAAAGTAAAATATGCTTAATAAGTAGTATGTGAGTTTTAGTCCCATATTGTCTAATTAAATACATTTTAGTTGGTTCAAATTAACACACGTGGTATATATTATATAACTAAGGTGTTAGTATTATACACTTGTATTAGTATATAAGTGAGGGGGCGAGCGGGCATGTGTGGGTTGGACATGCTGTCTCTAAACGAGTTTAAACATTTTGCATGTGTTCACTTAAAACTAGATGAACGTTTCGTATGTTACAAACGTTATAATGATTGAATAGGTTTTATTGTAGATATTACAAACATTGCAATAACTGAAATTCAAATATTTGTCTCTCGTGAACCTTATAACAGGGCTTGTTCTGATCATTTGAAAAACATAGAAAAATAAAATCTCATGACTTCTTCTTCTTATTTTAATAATTCTATAAGTTGTTTCCCTTGCACTGTTTCCCTTGCACTGCATTATAGTAGGTTCACAAGAAGAGAGTGTTTTTTAGACTGCAGCCCTCTCATCCTCAGATGTACTATGCAGAACCGACGCTACCGTAGGTGGGGCATAGTTTCTTCAAGGCCAGTTCTTTATTAAGAAGGTGATTCGACACTTCTGTAGAGTGTCTCAAACTTGAAGTGTTTTTAATATGATGTTTCTAACTATCTGCTCTTTTCTTTCTTTCATGTATGGTTTGTTCAGTAATATTTTGGATCTGTTTTTATGCTTATTCTTTTCAACAATCTTGAAGAAACTATTTTTAATTGAAGTTATGTCATTTATTTCTGGAATTGGTTCATATGCCTCTAAAATAGACATGTCTGGAATGTCTAGAAAGTTCACTAGTCAGTTCTTCAAACGTTGGCAACAACGTATGAAGATCTGGCTAACGACTAAAGGGTTGTTGGCAATGATATTAACAAAATACCTAAAACTAGATGAAAAAGTTCCTACTAGTGTAGATAAAATTGCACAGTGGACAGAGAAGGACCAACTAGCTAGATGATGCATTTTGTTGGCTCTATCCAACGTGCTCTTCAATGTCTATTGTTCTTCTTCGGCCACTGCAAAGACATTATGGGATGAACTGGACAGAAACTATAATACTGAAGACCTCGGTCTTGAAAAATATTCTGTGTCTAAGTTCTTAAAGTTTCAAATGTTTGAGGGTAATTCTGTAATAGAACAAACACATGAACTTATGCTCATTCTTCATGCTCTTCGAGAAGCTAAAATGGAGCTTCCTAAAAAAATTCAAGTTATGATAATCAACGAGAAATTTTCTAATTCTTGGGAGACTTTTGGAGTGTCTCTCAAGCATCATAAGAAAAAAAATAAATCTTGATGACTTGATGATTGCCATAGATATTGAGGAAGAGCATAAGAACCAGAAACATGTTATGCCTGTTGAGCACCAACTTAAATGTTATAACTTCCGGGAAAAAGCTTAAAACAAACCTAATGGAAAACCTGATGACAAAATCAAAGCTAAGTCTATGATCCAAAAGAAACCAAAAGCAAACAAATCATGTTGGAATTGTGGACAGGCTTGACATTGGGCTAAACCTACAAAGAAAGCTAAAGCCAATCCAGGATCCATTAATGTGCCTCAGGTTAATATAGTTATGGCTGAGCTTACCGGGTCCATAGAAGTGTATGTTTCTGTTAACCCTGAGTTACTAAATATTTATGAACCAAATGAATGGTTGGTAGACTCTGTTGCAAACATATACATTTGTGTTGACAAATTGCTATTTGTGTCTTACCGGCCTGCAAATAGAAATACTGTGAAGATGGGGGAACCAAACTACATCGAAACTGTTAGGATATGGACAAGTGGACCTGAAGTTTTCTTCAGGTCGAGTTCTATCATTACATAGGGTGCATCATGTTCCTACTGTTTGACGTAATATTATCATTGGTTCATGTTTAGTTAGGGAGGTTTATGAGTTTTTTTTAATGTGATAAAATAGTTATGTCACATGCTAAATCTTTTATCTTTAAAGACTATGATTCTGATGGAATGTATAAGGTTAGAGCAGAACCTGTTCTTAGTTCTGCAATAAATAAAATTTGTGTTTTTGAGTATCCTGTTAGTAATAATATTAAATCATATGATATTTGTTCGATCGAAGAATAGCCTAGAGGAGGGGGGTGAATAGGCTATGACCAAATTATAAATTTTCAATTTAGCCAAATAACCAAACAACCACACAAATATATCAAATCACAAACGTATGCAGTTATAATATGCAGAAAGTAATGCAGAATGTAAAGCAGTAAAGCACACATAGATGTACCCAAGTTCGGCCCCCACGCCTACGTCTTACAACCAGAATCACTAGCAAAACAGTTTTACAAACCCTTACACCAGTAAGATTTGCTACCCACCACAATCGTCCTCCTCGACACGATTCAACGGTTACCGCCACTATATAAACTAAATCTTCTAATAATTCCCACAAACTATAACCCCGTAGTCTGCAGCCTAACCTAAAACAAATCTAGAGTCCAAAATAAATGTAAAAGACAATACAGATCGACAACGAATAAAAATAAAAGGAACAAAGTTTTGAGAAGCTCAATGTTGTCTCTGTAGCATTAATCTGGAATTTTCAAAAGTAGAACTCAATATATAACTAGTATTGTTGCATCCAACTCTGAGTCTACTTTGCACAACTACTAACGGATTACAAAATAGAGATTTCTACAAATTTCTACGAATTTTTGAGCGAAGTCTGTGCAAGGAGGAGGATCTGCATATTCTATTGTCTTTGTCATGTCAATCTAGAATATTCTAAAGCAGTGCTCACTATAAAACTAGTATTGAAACGCCCTTCTCTGAGCCTACTTCGCACAGCTTTTGACAGATTGCAAAATAGATATTTTTACGAATTTCTACGAATTTTTGAGCGAAGCCTGCACAAGGAGGAGTATCTGCAAATTCTGCTATATTCTTCTGTCTTTCTTCGTTAATCACTATCCCTCCCGTCATTAATGTTGGCCTCTTTGTTTTGATAATATTTAATAAATAATTTATTACTAATATTGTTTGTCTAGTATTTGTATTTTCTTATTTATTATAGACAAACAATAAGCTGGAGGTTGGATGGAATTGTGCCATAACGATCACATCAAATGGAGGTGGGAAGAATATCGGTATGAAACCATTACACATCAAGTCATATTTAAGATCAAGCTTTATTCGCAAATAATACAAGCATATTTAAGACCAATCTAGCTTGGGTAAATTAGTTTAGGATTTATACTTGTGTGTTAATACTTTGAGCTCAATATCACACATACACACAATTCTTGATTTTGAGTAATTTTGATAAAATATTGAGTTATTGGTTTTCAGACTTAACAACCATTATATACATATTCTATTAAGTCTATAAAATCATTTTATAAGGTTTCAAAATATTTTTTGTTTCAAAATATTTTTTATCTCAATAGTTAAAAATTACGAAGTTTATGTACACATGTATTTACAAGTTTTACAAAATACATGAGTTTTCACAAATAGGAAATTTAATTTGAAAAATTCTTTTTCTAACATGTTCAATTTCATGTTTATAAATTTTTTCTAAAGTTTTATCAATTTGGAATTAATTTGTTATGTTTAATTGAATTTATAAAATCAAGTTTCAAATAAGTTCATGTTCGTGCACATGTTCATGCATGTTTATACAAAATAGATGAGTTTTCATAATTGGGAAATGCAATTTGAAATTTTTTTTCGTTTACATGTTTATCTTCATATATACAAACATTTTCCCAAGTTTTACTAATTTTGGATTTGTTTTGTTATTTTCAATTGAATTTACAAAAATGAGTTTTTAGCAGTTTTTCAGAAGTTGTATATCTATATTCAAACAATTATTTCTTACAAATAAGAAGTGATATTTTAGAAATTCTTTCTCTATTATGTTCATATACATGTTTAGAAACTTTTTTCAAAATTTCATAATTGTTGGAATTGATTTACTATTTTTAATTGATTTTACAAAGCCAGACACACAGAAAAATCAGATCTGCCAGATTGCTACAGTACACACAGTCGACCGCTACAGTACCATGGTCGACCGCATAGGTTACCGTTGCATAACGGCTTTATTTTTCCTGGTTCTGATTTTTTAGGGATTTTCCTCATTTTTTGGGCTTTTCTTTAGCTTTAGGTTGTTGTCTTGAGTTCTTATAAATACCCATCATCCCTCAACACTTTGAATTATCAAAAAAAGTGTTTAAATAAGTTTAAGGGTTTTGAAGTTTGTTTACAAGAGTTTGTTTGTAAAGAAAGTTTCATAAGTGCTTGAGGAAGATCACCAGTAGTGTTTGAGCATCCTACTCTTCTCCCTCTCTCTCTTGATCCATATAGAAGTTTTTCTTATAGTCAATTCTAGCATTTTATATATTTTGATCTTAATTTCATAAGCTAGATTTCATATTAAGTATTAATTGTTTCTATTGTATCTCTTTGTTCACACACAACCATTGAGGTTATTGTATTTACATTCATAGTATATTTGGGTTGTGGGATTGTGACATAGAGTGTGAGCTTAATTGAGTTCTCATATATTATAGAGAACAATTTATTTGTATTATGAGCCTAATTGTGTAGATCACTTTATAATACACTTGTACACCGAGAGAAGTGTGTGGTGAGAGACGGGATCGTCCCAAGAGGAATAAGGTAGGTGGTAATGCCTAGAGGTAGGTTGTAATTCTTAACACTTGAGGGAGATACGGACTAGAGGCCAACACTTAGAGGGTGTAAAGTGTGATTATAAGAGTGTGAGATTGTAGAGTTTTTGGTTAGCTAGAAAATCGTATTGTGAGGTGTAAACGTTTTTCGGGTAAGCGTAGAAAACCCGATGTGATAATGGATTTCTCTCCGGGAGTGAGGAACGGAGAAGTAGGACGGAGAGTCCAAACTCCATGATCATCTTTGTGTGTTTGTGATTGCCTTGGCGTCTCACTTATGCTTATTATTCATTTCATTCTTGTCACCATTATCTATTGCTTATAGTGACCACTATTTTGTTTGTGTTTATATTATCCTTAATTTCATATCCTCTCATATATATATCATAATATATATCATTGTTAGGATATCGTCATTTGTTCATATTGCATATTCTTGCTCATAACATATTGTATATCTATATTGCAAGAATAATATTTGAATTAAGTTTAAATCGGTATAAAATTGGATTAGATTAGTATAAGACCCTAATCACCCTCCTCTAGGGTCTAACAATTGGTATCAGAGCTTGGTGCTCTTTGATTTTAGGTCTAATCACCTTGAGTTAAAAATCCAAGTTATCTTTTATGCTAATCTTGTTTTAATTTTATTTGTATCTTGCTTGCACATATATACATTATGGATATGCACGGTGCACCTAGTTTAGGTTATGCCATTAATGTTATTCCTCGTTTGGATAATTTTTTCTATGCTCAATGGTGTGTTAGATTCAAACATTTTGTTCGATCTAGACATTTTGGTTTATGAGAAATTATAGATTGTACTTATATTGTACCCACTTTGGAGAAATCCAAGTGGAGTAAAGATGATCATAAAATGTTTACCATGAACAAGCTTTTGTTAGAATTTTTACATAATATGCTCGATTCATCTTTTTCTAATAAGCTTGATTCTTTTGATAGTGCTTACACATTATGAAAACTTATAGAAGCACATCAAGGGAATTTAGAGGTGATCCGACAAGCTTTGGAAGATTCCGCTTCTAGTCCATGTGGAGCTTCATTTTCATGCACACGGCCACTAGGCGATAGCCCTAGTGAGGTTTGCAAGTTCGAATCTATTAATGATTTATCTAGTGATGAACTTGCTTTTGCTTCTGAAAAATTATTGCATGCCTACAACAAATTGTATCATATCTTTTTAGATTTAAAAAGCAAGCATGTTGCATTAAAATCCGATCATGAGTTATTAGCTTCTAAGTTTGATACTATTTCAAATGAAAATGTGATTCTCAAAGAAAATAATGAGAAATTAAAATTGGATCATGTTTCCTTAATTTCAAATGTTGCTAAGATAACTCATGAAAGAGATAATGTCATATTAGAAGTAGAGAACATAAAAATTAATACTGCTTCTTTTATAAATGATTATATATGTTCTACTTCTAATAAAAATGCATATGTGTCTAATAATGAAGATTTGAATCTTGTGAATAAATGTATTTTATCTTTAGATTTAACTTTAAAAACATGCATTAATAATCATAAGAAGCTTATGGATATATGTGCCAAGTCTAAGACAAAATCATCCACTCATTATGAACACATATATAGCAAAGTTTATAAGTGTTCTATTTATGGCCGAAAAGGCCACCTTGCTAAATATTGCTAAGATGTACACAAACCTAAGAATGCTAATACTCCTTGTGCATCTCATGTAGCTTTATCATCATGTACACATACACATTCACATGCTCATTCTCACAAAGTTCATCATAAGCATGCAAATGTGTTTAAATGTGATCTATGTGGTTGTTTTGGCTATTTGGTAAAATTTTGCTTTGATTTGAAAAAGACTTCACATTTTCCAAATGACTTTATTAAGCCACAAAGGTTTAAATGTGATGTTTGTGGTCATTTTGTTCATTTGACCAAATTTTGTTTTGATTTGAAGAGAGTTTCTCATTTGTAAAATAATTTAAAAGAAAACTCTTTATTTGCAAATGGTTCCCGTGCACGAGCTAATAGTCCACAACAACAAATGGATCTTTTTCATTACACATATCGCAATCGGAAGGGTCAATTGAGTGAATATTGCTTTGACTATGTTAGTGCACCACATATGCCCAAGAGGGTTTATAACCTTAGGGCTTTGAGCTTTATTGATAGGGGTCATGTCCCTAAACAACCTGGCACCAAGAATGTTTGGGTGCAAAAATGATTTTTAAATCAAGAATTTTAGTGTTTTTCTTTTTTTCTTGATTTTGTAAAATGTGCTTTGAAAACTTTTAATATGAAAATAATTTTTCTTTGATCAATTCCTTTGTTTTCATGATTATTAGTTTTGTTTTTTTATGAGAGGTTTGTGTTTATATAACCCCCCGGATTTATTGGGTGTTTATTCCCAAACCTTGTTTACCGTGTGCTAAAAATATCTATGTGGGTTGAAACAAGCTCAAGAGCTTGATCTGATTGCCTCTCTCATTTGTGAAAATCAATGATGCTTTGGTTGTATACTTTAAAGATGATTTTTTTATCAATAGTTCCTGATTCTTGTACGTTTTGTAATCTTATTTTGAACTATGAAAATTTTGTTTTGATTTGTTCTTTTGAATTCATTATATAGCACAAATAGATTATTCAAATTTTAATTGTGCCTTATAATGCATTCTATATATGGTTTGATCAAGTTCTATAAAGAAAGCTTTCTTTATTGATCAAACATTGTTCTTGGACTTAAATCTTGATTTATGATTTTATTTGAATGATATTTTTTTACTTGAAAACTATTTTTTCATGATCCTCATGTTTACCGTTCTTTTGATTTCATAAATCTATTTTTATACATGATCTTTATGTTTATGTTTTGAGACACATCATTTCAATAATACATACACATGTGTTCTCTTTAGCTTGATATATATGAGTAATTTTTAGCATGTTTTTATCTATGCTAACTCACATGTGTGCCTTAGCCTTCATTTCATACATTCATGAGGTATTTAGATAAGGGGAGCAATCCTTATACTTGTTTTATACTCACCCATGCTTATAGGTAGAGGGAACTTTCGTTCTCTTCATTCTTGTTGGTTTCCCCTTTTTGATGTTGTCAAAGGGGGAGAAATATTATGAGTATATTCTTTTTGTTTATATGCATGATAATTATAATATTGTATATTCGTTTCCTTTCATGCATATATTCTTTTTGTAAATTGTTTGTCATCATTAAAAAGGGAGAGATTGTTGGCCTCTTTGTTTTGATGATGTTTAACAAATAATTTATCACTAATATTATTTGTCTAGTATTTGTGTTTTCTTATTTATTGTAGACAAACAATAAGTTGGAGGTTAGATGAAATTACGCCATAACAATCACATAAAATGGAGATGGGCGAAATATCGGTATGAAGCCATTACACATCAAGCCATATTCAAGATCAAGCTTCATCTACAACCAAGACAAGCATATTAAAGACCAATCTAGCTTGGGTAAATTAGTTTATGACTTATACTTGTGTGTTAATACTTTGATCTCAATATCACACATACACACAATTCTTGATTTTGAGTAATTTTGATAAAATATTGAGTTATTGGTTTTTGGACTTAACAACCATTATATACATATTCTATTAAGTCTATAAAATCATTTTATAAGGTTTCAAAACATTGTTTATCTCAATAGTTAAAAATCAAGAATTTTATATACACATGTATTTACAAGTTTTGCAAAATACATGAGTTTTCATAAATAGGAATCTCAATTTGAGAAATTCTTTTTCTAACATGTTCAATTTCATATTTATAAATATTTCCCAAAGTTTTATCAAATTTAGAATTAATTTGTTATGTATAATTGAATTTACAAAATCAAGTTTTAAATAATTTCATGTTCGTGCACATGTTCATGCATGTTTTTGCAAAATAGATGAGTTTTCACAATTGAGAAATGTAATTTAAAAAATTTCTTCATTTACATATTGATATTCATATATATAAATATTTCCCCAAGTTTTACTAATTTTAGAATTGTTTTGTTATTTTCAATTGAATTTACAAAAACGAGTTTTTAACAGTTTTTCAGAAGTTGTATATATGTGTTCAAACAATTATTTCTCACAAATGAGAAGTAATATTTTATAAATTCTTTCTCTAACATGTTCATATACATGTTTAGAAACATTTCTCAAAATTTGATTATTTTTGGAATTGATTTACTATTTTTAATTGATTTTATAAATCTAGACACACAGAAAAATTAGATCTGCCAGACTGCTACAGTACCCACGATCGATCGCTACGGTACCACGGTTTACCGTGCAAGTTACCGTTGCATAACGGCTCTATTTTTCCTGGTTCCGATTTTTTGGGGATTTTCCTTGTTTTTTGGGCTTTTCTTTAGCTTTAGGTTGTTGTTTTGAGTTCTTATAAATACCAATCATCCCTCAACACTTAGAATTATCCAAGAAAAGTTTTTAAATAAGTTTAAGGGTTTTGAAGTTTGTTTAAAAGAGTTTGTTTACATGAGTTTGTTTGTGAAGAAAGTTTCACAAGGGCTTGAGGAATATCACCAATAGTGTTTGAGCATTCAACTCTTCTACCTCTCTCACTTGATCCATAGAGAAGTTTTTCTTAAACTCAATTCTAGCATTTTATATATTTTGATCTTAATTTCATAAGCTAGATTTCATATTGAGTATTAATTTTTTCTATTGTATCTCTTTGTTCACACACAACCATTGAGCTTATTTTATTTACATTCATAGTATATTTGGGTTGTGGGATTGTGACATAGAGTGTGAGCTTAATTGAGTTCTCATCTATTGTAGAGAACAATTTATTTATATTGTGAGCCTAATTGTGTAGATTACTTTGTAATACACTTGTACACCGAGAAGAGTGTGAGGCTAGAGACGGGGTCGTCCCAAGAGGAGTGAGGTAGGTGGTAATGCCTAGAGGTAGGTTATAATTCCTAACACTTGAGGGAGATACGGGCTAGAGGACAACACTTAGAGGGTGTAAAGTGTGATTATAAGAGTGTGATATTGTAGAGTTTTCGGTTAGCTAGAAAACCGTATTCTGAGGTGTAAATGTTTTTCGAGTAAGCGTAGAAAACCCGGTGTGATAGTGGATTTCTTCCCAGGAGTGGGGAGCGGAGACGTAGGATGGAAAGTCCGAACTCCGTGATCATCTTTGTGTGTTTGTGATTGCCTTGGCGTCTCACTTGTGCTTATTTTTCATTTCATTCTTGTCGCCATTATCTATTGCTCATAGTGACGACTATCTTATTTGTGTTTATATTACCCTTAGTTTCATATCCTCGCACATATATCTCATAATATATATCATTATTAGGATATTGTCATTTGTTCATATTACATATTCTTGCTCATAACATATTGTATATCTATATTACAAGAATAATTTTTGAACTAGTTTTATATTGGCATGAAATCGGATTAGATTAGCATAAGACCCTAATTAGCCCCCCACTAGATTCTAACAATTAATAGCCTTTGTAGGCTTTGTGTCACTCCCCGTTTCCTAAAATACCCAGGAATCGGAACGTGAACAAGCCCACGACGTATTAGATTAAGGAGAATAATTAAAAAATATTTCTTTTCTCCTCAACTTAATACGCCAAGCGTCTATTAATAAGTTCAATATGAAGTCACAGGTTCTCGATCACAGTTAGCAAAAATATAATAGACAAACTCAGAATAAAATGATCCATATCACAAGTGAATATCATCCAAGACATAATATTCGGGTCAACATGCCCTTATACATATCTGAACAAATGAATACTGAAGATACATTGTTCTACAAAAACAACTAGGATCATCAAATAAGACGAGATACTGAACTTCGGCCTATTCTTCAACTATATCTGCAAGGCACACCTGCTAAGAATCCTCTGGCTCCTAGCGATCTCCCAATTGGACCTGTTCTTCCTCTAAGTCTGATGTACACCAGAGAAAATAGGTGTACGTCAGTGTGCATGGGACACAGTAAGATCCCACAAAACAAATAGAATGAACGAAAACCTAGGCAGAAAACGATACAACAACAGAAATGACAAAGAAACGTACAACTGGAAATCCAACAAAATCAACCAAGTAACAAGTCAATCATGCAGCTAGTCATCAGAATAATCATCTAAGTATCAATGTCATACAACTAGATGGTATTAATACTTAAAAATCTACAACAAGAGACATAATACGTCGAGCGAAATAATCCAAACAATGAAACTCTTATGTGTATACCATATGTCTTAAACTGTAGATAATTAAATATTAATCCCGATCTATGTATGAAAAGAAAATACAACTGACCTACATCTCACAAGAATTCATACTTAGCTAAGAAACAAGGTCATGTAACTACCCATCCTATAACAGGTCACTGATTCATATCTCACACAGAGTCAATGCTCATATCATCGGATAACTGACTATTCACAAATCCCCTATGCGCATCCAATCCCGTGAAACAGATGACTAGAGGACTACACACAATCCGATCTCGGTCCGGTCCAGACTCAGGCAAAGCTCAGGTGACGAAATAGGTCACGGATCCAAGTGGCGAAACAGGTCACTTGGTCCAACAAACCAACCTCAGGACGAAACATGGCTCTAGTGCGAGTCTAGAAGATACATCAACAGTCACATCCGTAGACATGAACAATGACTTCCCCATCTCAACTCTTTTCGTTCTTTCTAAGTCAACAATCATAATCCCTATTAAACTCGGGTTCACCACCTAAACTCAGTCAACACACTCACACATGTCACTAAGTCTGTTCATGACGCACGAGGCCACTAAGTCATGAACTACTAAGGGTTCTCAAACACAACCAAGAACAATAATAATATGACTACATCTATGCAAATACATTAAAATAGAATGCAAAACATAAAATGCAATCATAACCAGTAAAACATGCATGCATTCCGGTTTCATTAATATCTTGTTATCTGAATCTCAAAACCACTCATAAAAATTATACGCAGCTAAATAATATCAAAAATAACTATGGTTAAAAGAAAACTGAAATCCATTATCGTTTTGTAATAATCATATTTTATTATAATTTTATACCCTCATTTTCTATTTTTAATGAATAAATATACCACTAATAATTATTTTTATCTTTAATTACAGGTTAAAAAAGAATAAAGCCTAAGATCTCTACTCTCAATAAAAACCCCTTGATTTATTGAAGAAATGAAGCCCATGAAGCCAAACAATTTCTTTCAAATATTTTATAAAGTATTAAAGCCTAAAATGCAAATAAAATGTCAAAAGGCCTAAGCCCAAAGCTCACAAGAAGAAGGAAACTGCGAGCTAAAAAAGGGGAGATGTGCCTATCGATAAGCCTATCAATGCTCGCATCGATAAGCTTATCGATGCCCGCATCGATAAGCCTATCGATGCGCTTATCGATAGCTACGTGAGTCTGTTACGAATCAAAGGCTGAAATTTGTTATTTTTGGATAAGATTTTAATCCAATGGCTCTTATTCACTGATGTTTACTATAAATAGGGGTAGAGAATAAGGGGTTGAGGGTGTGAAAAATTTTGTATCTCCATTTGGAGAGGAGGGTTACTTTGAATTGAGAAGACATTCCAAACTTGTAACTTTTTGTTACAATTAATAAAAGAATTTTTTTTACCACTTTAAATTTTTCTTTTCTTCTCTTTGTTAGATGATGAAGATGAAGATGAAGATGGAGATTAATTTGAAGGTTTGTTTTTTTATTTTCTCTTTTATTGCTTATTAGTTTAGATTTATTTCCATGCTTATAATTAGATTTTATTTTCTTGTTTAAATAGCCTAGAGGCTAGAACCCTCTTGTCTTAGATTTATTTTATGCTTATAAATTAGATTTATTTCATGTTTATAGAGTAGATTTATTATCTTGCATTTAATTCTTACAATTTATTTCAGTTTAGATTTTACAATTTATTTTATAGTTAGATTTTAATTTCTCGCACTATTCACCTTGAGGCTAGAACCCTCTTGGGTTTAATTTTTCTTTTTGTTTATTTATATTTTCTTTGATTCGCCTTTAGGCTAGAACCCTCTAGGGAATCACCATTTTCTAAGAAATTGATTCAATTCTAGATTACCCATATCTTTAATTGAATCCATCATCTTTACTTTTTGAATTTTATTTTTATTCTTGATTTTCCTTTTTGATTCTTGATTTTATTCATCTCTCCTTGTGAAAATCATTCATTCATTGTCACACCCACTCTCACCTATATTTTGTGCCTATTTACACATCATTTTCATTCTCCCTATCTCTCCACAATCACATTCACTCATCACTCCTAATTGTCACGCACACAACATAAGAACCGACTTTAAGTTTCTCCTACAAAACACCTTCCTCGTGGGATCGATAACTTTTTATACTATAACTTGATTAGTTGTGCATTTGCAACTTTTTGATACATGTTTATACCGTATCAAGTTTTTGGCATCGTTGCCGGGGAGGGTGCTTAAGTAGGAATTTATTTAATTTGGTTCTTTAACTTGTGTGTTTTTTGTAAAGGAACCGCTTGGAGCATGAAGATCACAGATTGGAGATCTAGAACTTGGAGAATTACTTTTAGGTAACTCTTCTTTCTAGCATTTTTAATTCCACCCTTTTTAGTTTGCTTCACAATTAGAGACAATTAGGATAAAAAAATGGATTTTTTTTGTTGACCATAATAAAATTCACCTTTCACTTGGACATTAAATAACAAGATAATAAACTCAAACAATGTTCACCCTTCTCATAGTTGTTTGATTGTTAACCCTAATAAAAAATATAATGATTTTTTCCCATCCTTTTTAGTCGCTTTTAATTTCTAGGGTTGCATTTCATATAGTTAGTAGGAATTCACCAAAGTGATTTGAGTATCTTGATTTGGCACACACTTAAAAATATTTTTAAGGGTAAAACCCCATAATCAAGATAAGGTGAGGGATTTTATCACCCTTTCCTTAGCCCAAAAATTACTAATTCCTCACTACACCATCCAAACCTAATAAAACTCATTAGACGTTGGCCCTAAGGATTCGAGCTCAATAAGGAACAAAGAATCCTTAAGTGAACCGGTTTAAATTTTCTTGAATTAGTTGGTATCTAAGGCAATGTTTAGGGGTTGCGTAAAGCGCTCCGTAAGAAACGAGGTACTTAATTGATCTCTGATCACCCTCTAGTATTATCCTTACCTGGCTAACTACCCGGGTAAAACTTTAATCTTTTTACTTTAGGAGTTTTTGGTTAGGTGCTAGTCTAGTTGAGTTAGGCTAAACCCTAAAGTTAGAGTGCTTAAAAAGTGATTGCTTTTGATTTGTTTTAGTTTGGATTTTTTCTTTTTCTTCTCATAAAAAAACTAATTTTTTTCCTTAAAAAAAGAAGTTGTTTTGGGTGTATACAAACGTGGATTAGGGATAATACACATCGATTAATTCGTTTTGAACAAATTCCAGAAATGGCATATCCTAATTCACCCGTTCTTCAAGATATGTGCTATCCCCATTAGGAATGCAATCCCCTCTTGCATTAAGCTCCCCAAAGCAAATGGAACTAACTTTGAGCTTCGACCGTACTATATTAACATGCTTACAAAATTTCTAGGGAATGAAACTAAAGATGCATATATTTTTATCTTAGAATTTGAGGAAGTATGTATGATGATTAAAATGAGAGAATTAACTAAAGATGCATGTTCGCGGGAAAAATTGTGTCTTTCTTCATTGATATCATTGCCATCTCAATAACT
>BQKN01000697.1:130605-142325 GCA_022839385.1 Asparagus kiusianus | reverse complement strand
TCTGGACTTTGATTCGATTGTGTGGTTGACTTGTTCGGATTCGATTCATTTTGATCCGATTCCCGATTTGGCAGTAAATCCACTTCTGAGTTCGAGCCCGAAGCTGATCTTGATTCGATCGCGATTCATCCGAGTCCGTTCTTGTTTGAATAACTCGTTGACTCCTCGAACCGTTGGCTTGATTCCGCATGCGAATGGATGCATTCCGTTGTTTGCGTGTGGTTCGTTAGCCTCGTTAGTCCACTACGTCGCATATCGCTTGGCTTCAGCGTTGTAGGCTAACAGTTTTGTTTGGATACGTCGCCCGATGGTCCGTTTGTTGAATCGGCGTTGTCGAGCTGTGCTAAGGGACCTATAGGCAATTTTATACGCCTACAATACAGTCAAACTCAGATTTATTCCTTTTTCCCTCAAAGACAAAGCAAAAAAATGGCTATACAACTTACTCATAAATTCCATCACAACTTGGAAGGAATTTATCACCGTTTTCTTAAAAAAAATTTCCCGATCCATAAAACGGTAAAGCTAAGAAATAGCATCATGAATTTTAAAATTGTCCCGGGAGAATCTTTTTTAAAGTATTTTGACCGATTTAAAGATCTTCTTATCCAATGTCCTCATCACGGTTTAGAAAAATGGCGATTGTGCCAAATAATTTATGAAGGATTAGATTATTCTGCAAAAACTTCCTTAGAGTCAATGTGTCATGGGGATTTCATAAGGAAAAATGCTGATGAAGCTTGGGAGTTTTTAGAGAGTCTTTCTGAAAAAACCATGCAATGGGAACACTGTGATGACCGAGTATCATCAGTTCCCCAACCCAAGTCTAGTGGTATTTCCTTAGAGTCGAACATTGCATCTGATGCTAAGATGGCCATAATTATGCATAGGTTAGAAGCCTTAGAAATCAAGGAAAGAGCCCCGAATCAAATCAATCAAGTTTCAGCCTCAGAATGTCATAACTGTCTATCACCATCTCATGTTTCAGAAGAATGTCCTCTCTTAGGAAATAATCAGCCATTAGGACAGGTCAACGCTATATTCTAGCGTTACGCAAATGATTAATTCTCTCCAACCTACAACCGAGGTTAGAGAAATCACCCAAACTTTGCATGTAATCAGAGAACTCACTCCGGAACTCAAAATTTCACTCTCTCTTCAGACCAACAATTTCCTAGGGGAAACGCAGTTCCTTTCAATTCTCATCCACAATTTCAACAACCCAATCTGCCGTATCAAAATCAGTCTCCTCTTCATCAAGCTGTAATTCAGACTCCTCACAATCCAGATTAGGATAAACGTCTTAATGTCTTGGGAAGGGGTTTGGAAACCATAATTAAGGTCTCCACTCAAACCACGAATATGTTGACTCAAACGTCTAGCACTCTGAATTCCTTTATGCAATCAACCGGATAAATGCTCAACTCCAACACTCAAGCTATAGCTAGATTAGAATCCCAACTTGGTCAACTATCTAGTGTCGTGAGTGAAAGAGAGAAAGGAAAATGTCTGATTCAACCTGTGGTCAACCCTAAGGACACAGGATGCAGTTCATCCTTTGAAGCTCAAGTGAATGCAATCCATTCACTTCGGTCAGGTAGACAGGTCGATAATCAAGTGAGAACTTCTCCAAATCAAACTCTTGATCCAGTACAAATTCCTTCTCCTTCTCCTTCTGATGAATCTATTAAACAATCACCCCCCTCAGATGATCAAGAACCTGAACTCGAACCTGAGCTTGCTTTTGATAGGTTTAGACTAGTTGCTCCTTTTCTAGATAGAGTCAGGCTTAGGAAATACTCCCCTCAAGAGGAGAAGATCCTAGAAACATTCAAGCAGGTTAAGGTCAATATTCCTCTCTTAGATGTAATTGAACAAATTCCATCTTATGCTAAGTTTTGAAAGAATTATGCACTAAGAAGAGGAGAACAAATGTTCCAAAGCAAGTCTTTTTAGCTGCCAATATCAGTGATATGCCTCAAATCCTATACATTTGAAACGTAAGGATCCATGTTCTCCTATCATTTCATGTGTCATTGGTAAAAAAACTCACATTGATAATGTACTTTTAGACTTAGGGGCCAGTGTAAATTTGCTTCTATGATCAGTCTACCAGTAATTGGGTCTAGGTGTACTGAACCCAACCCACTGCACTTTGTAGTTAGCTGATAGATTTGTCAAGGTCCCTATGGGTGAGTTAGAGCATGTTCTGATTAAGGTTGGAGATTTTATTTTTCCAGTAGATTTCGTAGTATTGGAAACACAGCTAGTTTCTAATGTCCTTTGGGAATTTGACTGCTGGTCTTAACATTTTCAATTCAGAGGACCAACCAAATAATCAGCCTCTAGAAATAAATTACATTCAGGAAAGATCAAATGAAGAAGAAGAAGAAGGGTCTGATTTGAGTTTTGAGGAAATTTTTGATGAAGAGTTGGAGTTTTTAGAAGAAGCAGATCAGGTCATTGAGAATGATGAAACTGTGTTAAATATTTGCTGCCTTAAATTAAATTTTGAAAAACTCTTTCTTGATGAACTTAGATTCTTAGAGAATAATCAACAACCAAATTTTTAAAAATCAACCATGAATCTTGGGGTTGAGGAAAATGCTACAGAAGAATTGGTTGTTAGAAAACAAAAATTCATATAAGAGTCTAAGTTCATTAAGAAATACAAAATGCATGACACCAATAATACATACCTTATTTTGTTGTAAGAATTATTGAACACCCTAAAATGCTTGGAATTTCACATTATTGATTATATCATTCTGAATTTGTTTAAAATCCAGGGAAGAAATTTTAATAATAAGGTAGGATTCAATGTAGAATACAAGCTCTTCATGTTAAACCCTTCATTCTATATTGTTTGTTTTATTTTATTTCAGAATAATAAAAATAATTTATTCTTCTCTCATTCGAAAGTTTCTTATTCAGTTGTAAAAAAAAGAAAGAAAAGGAAAAAAAGAAAAAGAAGTATAAATTTTTTTCCATCCTCCTCAGACCAAAGGTAATTGCAGATTTTTATCAGCCAACTAAATATAAGTACTTCACTTCTTATCTGATTTACTTTGTGTATTATAGAGTTTGCATTGAGGACAATGTAAAATTTAGGTGTGGGTGTGGGAATTAGTTATTTTTTCTCTTTATTTTACCTTTTTAGTTACATTTTTTCCTTTTCCTTAAAAAAATTATAAAAATATTATCACTTGCCAAATTGATAGAGTTATGTAATAATTGATTTTATTTGATAAATTTTAAAATTTTCTAATCCCTAGTTTGTTATTTACTCAAATTCACCTTTTATGATAACTCTAAATAAGTTTCTTAAGAATATAATTTTCGAAGTAGTATACTTTACTTAAGGCTTAACTTAGATTTTTATTTAAAATAATGGAATTTATGCTTGCTTAGCTTAGAGTTAAAAATAATTTTTCAAAGTGTCTTGATTTACTTATTTTTTAGAATATATATAAATATTAAATAATAATAATAACATTACAAAAGAAGAGTGTGAAAAATAGGCACCAAAAGAAAGAAAAAAACTCTTGAATTCAAAGTGATTCTATCATAAAAAGGCTAAGCTGACCGAGTAATTAAGCTCGAGGAGTATTTTCATACTTAATGACTTAAGCCTAATTGGGCTGGGATCCATTGGCCCAAAACTCGTTAAATGGTCACTTAGAAAGCCCGTTAAAGTAGAAAAAAATAAATAAATAAAAATATCAAGTAACTTGAAAATTATTTAAAATAAAGAGTTAGCATGTTCTTTTGAAAACCTTTAAATTAAATTTCTAAGTTTGGCTTAGTTTTGTATTGCTACAATGAGAAGATTTTCTAGAAAATTTACCTTAGAGTAATTTATAAAAACATTTTCTTGAGTAATAACTAGCTTTAATTAGATTGTCTAAAATTATCAAGTAAATTGAGTTATTCACTGACTTCTTTAATTTGGTAAGTTGACCGAATTTTGTGGGTATATTCACTGCAAACCCTCACGAGACTACAACTCGTCCACTAGGATAACCTAGGGGTTTAAAGGCTTGTTGTATGCGCTAAACACAACTGCGAGTCCTACGAAAGTGAGTTATGATTTTCTTTTTCTTTCTTTGCTAGAGGACTAGCAAAAGTTTACGTGTGGGGGTATTTGATAATCACATTTTATTACAATTTTATACCCTTATTTTCTATTTTTAATGAATAAATATATCACTAATAATTATTTTTATCTTTAATTGCAGGTTAATGAAGAATAAAGCCCATGATCTCTTCTCTCAATAAAAAACCATTGATTTATTGAAGAAATGAAGCCCATGAAGCCAAATAATTTCTTTCAAATATTTAATGAAGTATTAAAGCCCAAAATGCAAAGAAAATATCAAAAGACCCAAGTCTAAAGCTCACAAGAAGAAGGAAACTGCGGGCTGGAAAAGGGGGAAGGTGCCTATCGATGCTTGCATCAATAAGCTTATCGATGCCCGCATCGATAAGCCTATCGATGTGCTTATCGATAGCTACGTAAGTCTGTTACGAATCAAAGGCTAAAATTTATTATTTTTAGATAAGATTTCAATCCAAGGGCTCTTATTCACTGATGTTTACTATAAATAGGGGTAGAGAGTGAGGGGTTAAGGGAGTGAAAATTTTTGAATCTCTATTTGGAGAGGAGGATTACTCTTAATTAAGAAGACCTTTCAAACTTGTAACTTTTTGTTATAATTAATAAAAAAAAGTTTACCACTTTAAATTTTTTTGTCTTCTCTTTGTTGGATGATGAAGATGAAGATGAAGATGGAGATTAATTTGAAGGTTTGTTTTTTTTCTCTTTTATTGCTTATTAGTTTAGATTTATTTCCATGCTTATAGTTAGATTCTATTTCCTTGTTTAAATAGCCAAGATGCTAGAACCCTCTTGCCTTAGATTTATTTCATGTTTATAAATTAGATTTATTTCATGTTTATAGAGTAGATTTATTTTCTTACATTTAATTCTTGCAATTTATTATAGTTTAGATTTTATAATTTAGTTTGTAGTTAGATTTTAATTTCTTGTACTATTCACCTTGAGGCTAGAACCCTCTTGGGTTTGGTTTTTCTTTTTGTTCATTTTTATTTTCTTTGATTCGCCTTTAGGCTATAAGCCTCTAGGGAATCACCCTTTTCTAAGAAGTGGATTCAATTCTAGATTACACATATCTTTAATTGAATCCGCCATCTTTGCTTTTTTGAATTTTATTTTCATTCTTGATTTTCTTTTTTGATTCTTGATTTTATTCATCTCTCCTTATGAAAATCATTCATTTATTGTCACACCCACTCTCACTTACATTTTGCGCCTATTTACACATCATTTTCATTCTCTCTATCTCTCCATAATCACATTCACTCATCACTCCTAATTGTCACGCACACAACATAAGAACCGACTTTAATTTTCTCCTACAAAATACCTTCCTCGTGGGATCGATAACTTTTTATACTATAACTTGATTAGTTGTGCACTTGCAACTTTTTGGTACATGTTTATGCCGCATCATTTTACACATGAAATATCGCAGTCTACAACTACTGACACAAAATCATAAATTAATTTAAAATCCAAAATAAGTAAACCTTTTTGCAAATAAATTCCTTTAAAACATTATAATTATAAAAAATATAATTCTTTGCCGAAATAACTTAACAACTCAAAATGACCCATTTCGAAATAAATTAATTTAAATTATCTATTTTAATGATTATCAAAACCAACCTCTTTTTGAAATAATTTCTTTCCTCATCGTAATAATTCTAAAAATAACCATTAAATATATTCTTTCTTTTAAAAACATCTCAAATAACCACTTTTACACAAAATACTTATTCCTTTATATTACTTATCATAACATCATTATTAATATGATTATCAACAAGCCCACGTAGTTATCACAATATTCATACAGTAACATAATCAAATCAGTCGAATTGAAGCATATAATTAATCATAATATCTAAAAAATGGAACAACGAGTCAAAGAATATCGGGATCTTGCCTCAGGTACGTCGAATGATTTAACGTCAACGGTGCGGATCTGATCTGAGTGTGGGTGGAACGTAACGTGGAAGCACGACGTCCGATGGCGAATTAAGGTGGTGCAATCAGACTGAATGCAGTGGTGATGAGGCTTGGCGATCGGGTTGCAAGCAGGGGGTGTTGGCAGTGGCGAGGTGCGAGCTAAGGTGGGCGGAGGAGGACGTGATGGCCTGGTAGTGAAAGGCTGAAGGGGAGAGGGGCAATGACAAGGGAGCTCGGTGGATCATGTTTGACCCTAGAGGGGGTGATTAGGGTCTTATGCTAATCTAATCCGATTTTATACCAATTAAAACTAATAACAAGTTATCCTAGCAAGTATAAAATACAACAAGATATATGAGCTAGCATAAGCAATATGAACAAAGAGATATATCCTAGCAATGAGATATACTATGAGATATATGCAAGGATATACAAATTAACACAATGGTTAAATAAACATAAACAAAACAAGAGCGATAGTGTGCAAATAAACAATGCAAACATACAATATGATCACGGAGTTCGGACCTTCCGTCCTACGTCTCCGCTCCCTACTCCCGGGGAGAAATCCACTATCACAACCGGGTTTTCTACGCTTATCCGAACAACGTTTACACCTCACACTTGGTTTTCTAGCTAACCAAATACTTTACAACTACACACTTACAATCACACTCTACACCCTCTAAGTGTTGGCCTAGTCCGTGTCCTCCTCCTCAAGTGCTCGAATGCGACCTCTCCCTAGGTTCGTCAATCGACGTCACTCCTCTTGGATTCGACCCCGTCTCTCATCAACCACTCCTCTCGGTATACAAGTGTATTACAAAGTGTATCCTCACAATAAAACTCACAAATACAAATAATTTGTTCTCTATAATAGATGAGAACACAATATAGGCTCAATCTCTAAGTAACACTCCCCACAACCCAAATTATACTATGTATGAAATACAATAAGCTCAATGGTTGTGTGTGTAAATAATGAGATACAATAAAACAAACTAAACTCAAATAAATCTAGCTTATGGAAATTAGAATTAAAACAATAAATAACTAGAATGAGTTTAGCAAAACTTTTCTATAGATCAAGAGTGAGAGAGAGAGATGAGTTGAATGCCCAAACTTCAATTGATGACCTCCTCAAGCTCTTGTGAAATTGTTTTCGCAAAATATAAAATTCTCAAATGCTTAAAAGCTTTTTAAACAAAACTTAAACCAAATATAAACCCTTGTTAATACTTGTTTAAAACATTTTTTGGATGCCTATAAGAGCTGAGGAATAAGGGGGTATTTATATGCAATCCTAAACCCAAGAGAAAGTCAAAAAAAGACCAAAAACCAGCTTTAAAACGGCTATGGAAACTAGCTGTTACAGGCTGAATGACAGTTCAGCGGTCGACCGCGACGGTCGACCGCGACGGTCGACTGCGAGCAGCTCAGAAACAGAATATAGGCTCTGGACATCAGCTGGTCGACCATGACAGTCGACCGCGAAACTCTCTGGACTGTAGTCGGTCGACCTCCATGGTCGACTGCGAGCCATCAAAACACATATTGAGTCTCTGGACTCAAGGCGGTCGACCGTGGCGGTCGACCGCAAACTGACATAGACTAAAAACAGGTTTGAAAGCAGTTTATCTGATTTTAAAACCGTGTTTAAAAATATCAAATCAATTCCAAAAAATTATAAAACTTTAGGAAATGATTGTAAACATGATAATACACATGCTACAGAAAGGACCTCCCAAGTGAAAAATATCATCATTTTACAAAAAAGTCCAAAACATGAAAATATAAACACATGAGTTTTGACACTTCAACTTAACCATGTTTTGAAACATTACATAATAATTTTGTGCACTTAATAAAATATATATACAATGATTGTTAAATTCATAAACCAAAACTTGTGTATATATATAACTATATATATAAAAACCAAATATGTGTGTGTATATATGATTGAGCTTAAATTACTAACAGACATAATATAAAACCTAAACTAAATATACCCAAGCTTGATTAATTTTTGATGTAGCTCAACTTGGTACACTTGCGGATGAAGCTAGAACTTGGATCTTTAATTTGAATTGCATAGGCTTCACTTCACAATTCCGCCAACCTCCATTGGATATGACCGTGAATGCACAATTCTATCCATCCTCCAACATGTTGTTTGTCTACAATAAATAGAATCATACAAACACTAGACAAACAACATCAGAAGTAAATTGTTTGTTAAACATCATCAAAACAAGAAGGCCAACAGATCAGAGGGAGGGAAGGAGGTCGGAGAGGTGAGGACGAGGAGATGGAGGTGGCTGGAGGCGGTTGGAAGCGGCGAGATCTTGAGTTTGTGGTGGAGTGCGGGTTCGCGTGGGTGGAGGCGCGGGTGGCTGTAGTCTCCGATGGGGAGGTGCTGTTGTAGGGGGTGCTGGTTGATGGGAGAGGGTGGCAAAGATGGTGGTGGTCGGTGGTGGCCTGGTGGTGGCGCTGAGCGCGGCGGGGCTGAGGGCGAGCTACGACTTAGCTTGGTGCAGGAGGACGGGGCCGTGGTGGAACAATGAAGGCGGCAGTCTGCGCCACGATGAGCAGCGAACTGGTGGTCATCGACGGTGGTGATGGTTGACAGTGACGAGGAGAGAACGAGAGAGAGGAGAGAGAAAGCAGATGATGTTGGTGGCGGCGGGGTTAACGTGTGTGTGTGTGTGTGTGTATAATTAGGGTTTGGTATTTAAACGAAAATAATTAAAATAAATAATTACTGGTACTTAAAAATTAAACTAGTTATGGAATAATTATCTACACAAAAAACATACCAGTTGTATTAATACAACCGTTGATATGCAACTGAAGAAATAATACTATAAATTATACAATTAAATAAGAATAATTAATAAAAATACAATTAATTATATTTAAAACTAAATAATTATAGGATAATTATCTATGTAATAAAACGTACCAGTTGTGCTAATACGATAGTTGTTACGCAACAATTAAAATAATATAACAAATTATACAAATAATACGTAAATAATAATATAACAGAATACATGAAATAATACGTAATAGTAACAATAATACAACGTATTATTTAAAATAGTATGTAATAGTATCGATAATACAACAGATTAAATCCAAAAAATTTCATCATCGCACAAAATTAATTTATAATTATTAAAATTATTTAAATAAATATAAAACTTGGATTTTAAATCATAGAAAATTATAAAAAATCAAGAAAAATACAAATACTCTTTTAAAAATAATAATTAAATATTCTAAAATACCAAAAAATTATTTTAACTAGTATTAAAAATTCATGGTCCTTATATTCTGTCCTCCTTAAAACAAATACCACCCTCGGAATTAAAATAAGATATGCAAGATATCATATAGTAATCTGTAAAGCAAAAATAATACGTATAATAGCTGATAATAGAAAGTAAAAAGCATATCAATAATGGACGTAGATAAAAGACATAAAATTATATGTAACAATCATGTAATTGTGTATTCATAACATTTACACAATGATCACAATATCAAAATACACCAATAATCATTATATCATCATACCTATTAGAATAACCAAATATGATACAAAAACTATAAACCCAATATACCTAAAGAATAAACATAATACAACATATTAACTGCCATGTATTAATATCCAAAATAATAATCAAATATGGACATGAACAGTTAACTAAAAGAGTAATGTAGAGACTTTTGTATATGAAAAATTGATAAATACAATAATTGAAATAATTAATGAATAAACAATAAAATACATTATTAAAGTAAAACATACACGATCTAACAAAAGAGAAAAATAACAACTAATAAACACAACAAAATATCTACAATGTACAAAATCTATAACTAAGTTATATACACTTGTAACACTCATTTCACATCCTAAATAAACTATAAAACTACTGATGAAACGTAAAAGAAATAACTATGTTAATTAATAAACAATATAACCTAAATATCACAAATAAACTAATAAATTAATAAAATTAAAGGCAGCATAAAAACACATATAAGAAAAACATATAACTTGATAAATAACCAAACAATAATGATAACAAAACGCGTACATGAAAGGTAAAATGCGACCAAAATTATGTGGTAACACACGCAGTAAACATATATAAGTAATATGTACACTACCTAGGATTAATAAAACAAATGCAACACAAAATAAAAACAACTACACCATAATGTGACTACTAACAAAAAATTTAGCAAAAATATAATAAATACTAAATCACAATAAGTATAGTAATACACAAATTAAAACGTGGAAAAAAATGAGTAAGAATACACTACATAAAATATAAGACACACCAACTACAAAAATATTTCCACTAAATAAGTAACCATAATACAAATTATAAAAACAAAATCAAAGCTAAACAAACACACACATTGTAACAACCTTTAATCAAACCTATACACAAACTATAAAATCATAACATCACACACTCACACCGGAAAACAACAACTCCTATTCAAGAAAAAATATAAAAATAAAACGATATTGATATAATATGATCTATAAAAATAAGAGAAATCAAACAGAAGAGTAACACGACGTAAAATAACACAAGTCAAAATAATGAAAAATACCAATCTGACAAAGAAAAACATAATTGAAGGACTCAATGCATTCAAATAAGTAATGAACAATTTGACAGTATAAAACTCAAAATAAATAAAAACATACAAAAATCGTAGAATACACTGAAACATAAATGCTTACTAATAATACTGATACCCAAAAACATACTACTAGATAAAGAAGTATAATATATAAAAACAAAAACTATGAAAGCACTAGTAGAAAAACGAGCAACCTAGACAGAAATTTCCGTCTAGGTTGCTTCAAATCCCGTCTAGGTCGGTTCTCCTAGACGGAATTCCATCTAATTAGGTCCGTTTATTTTGATTCTGTCTAGATTGGCTCAAACTAGATGGAATTCCGTCTAGGTTAACCAACCTAGACGGATATCAACCTAGACGGAATCAAGATAACCGTCTAGGTTGAAACCTAGATAGAATGTTGTCTAGGTTCGCAACTTAGATGAAAATTTCGTCTAGGTTGCTCTGCTACAGTTTTTTTTTTTGCAGAATCTACGTTGCACGCTCTATAATAGCCAATAACAAATCATATTCATATCCAACAAAATCTAATTATATTTCAATATCAAATATAATTATGTTCAAATAATACATTCACTAAAATACTAGAAAGATACATAAATTGTTTACATAGATAATAAAGAATATAATTGTTTACATAATTTGATGAACTTTGCATAATTTATAGAATCCAATTGCATTTACTCCTCCAAGTTATTGAAGCATCATGTTTCTTCAACAGGCTCATGTTTCTTCCTCATTGATCCTACATTATACAAAATTCAACATCAATTAGTCCATGCCATGAAATACACTTAGAAAGAATTAATATCTTTGTAGAAGAACTAACAGGGAAATCAAAATATTGATTACTGGACTAACAGCAATATTAAGAGCAATTCATGTACCATAGTAGATAGTCCATAAATAAATACTCACGAGTACAAAGTTGGGGTTCCAAACGATCAATGGTCAAAGAGAAATTATTGAATATAATGAATGTGAATTTCACCTT
>BQKN01000697.1:75900-97535 GCA_022839385.1 Asparagus kiusianus | reverse complement strand
GAGTTCATCTTTGGGCCTTCAAGCTTTAAATATATGAAAATCCAACCACAGCCATCAAGTCCAATGAAACCGGCCCATTCATGCTTCAAATATATGAAAATCCAACTGCAGCCATCAAGTCCAATGAAGAAAATTCAAAGCAGTCGGCGCAATTCATTTCATTTGATTTTGAAAGTCCAGTCCAATTCATTTCATTTGAAAATCTGCAGCACAGTCCGTCTAAGTCCAATGTAAAATCAGCAACCGGCCCAATTCATATGTGATTTTCAAAACTAAATTCAAGTCCGGTCTCCTATGTAAATCTGCAGCAACCAGTCTTGGCATTTGGCTTCCTTGGTGTAATTTGTTTGATGGGCTTTGGGCTGTGCATTAAAACATGATGTCTTGTGGATTAAGAATTTTGTTTCTTTTCTTTTTTCCTATGGGCCATCATTTGCTTGATGTTCTTTGGGCTTCCATCCTTTCAATCATGGCTTCTAAAATGCTGCAAAATAAAGAAGAGGGATTTTTAAGGGGTTTTTACATTTAATAATATTTATTTATATTTTCATTTATTTATGTGCAAACTAATCTAACAACAATTATTAATGGTATATTTATTCATGTAAAATAGATAATAAGGGTATAAAATTATAATAAAATGTGATTATCAAATACCCCCACACCTAAACTTTTGCTAGTCCTCTAGCAAAGAAAATAAAAAAAATCCTAACTCACTTTCACAGGAATCGCGGTTGTATTTAGCGCATACAACAAGCCTTTAAACCCCTAGGTTACCCTAGTGGATGAGTTGTAGTCTCGTAAGGGTTTACAGTGACTATACCCACAAAATTCGGTCAACTTGCCAAATTAAAAAAGTTAGTAAATAACTAAATGCACTTGATAACTTTTAGATAATCTAACTGGAGCCAGTTATCACTCAAGAAAACATTTTATATATAACTCTAAGATATATTTTTAAGAAAATCTTCGCATTATAGCAATACAAAACCAAGCCAAACTTAGAAATTTAATTTAAAAATTTTGGAAAGAACATGCTAACTCTTTATTTTAAATAATTTTCAAGCTGCTTGATTTAAAATATTTTCCAAGACCATATAAACAACTATAAAACATTTATTAGTTTTTTTTATAAATTTTTTTTAACTCTTTCTTCCTTTGTGATTTTTTCTACTTTAACGGGCTTTCTAAGTGACCATTTAACGAGTTTCGGGCCAATGGATCCCAACCCTAATCGGCTTAGGTCATTAAGTATGGAAATACTCCTTGGGCTTAATTACTCGGTCAGCTTAGGCTTTATAAGATAGAATCACCTTGAATTCAAGAGTTTTTTTTCTTTTTGGTGCCCATTTTTCGCACTCTTCTTTTGCAAATTTTTTTTGTATATGTATATATATTTTGAAAATATGTAAATCAAGACACTTTATAAAAATTATTTTCAACTCTAAGTTAAGCATGCAAAAATTTTATTATTTTAAATAAAAGTCCAAGTTAAGGCTTAAGTAAAGTATACTACTTTGAAAATCATTTCTTAAAAAATTTATTTAGAGTTATCATAAAAGATGAACTTAAGTAAATAACCAACTAGGTATTAGAAAATTTCAAATTTATCAAATAAATCAATTATTACATAACTCTATCAATTTGGCAAGTGACGATATTTTTATTAAAAAATTTTTAAAGAAAAGGGTGGGGGGGAACAAAAATGTAACTAAAAATATAAAATAAAGAGAAAAAATAACTAATTCCTACCCCCACACCTAAATTTTGCATTGTCCTCAATACAACTCTATGATGCATAAAGTAAAGCAGATAAGAAGTGAAGCACTTACATTTGGTCGGCTGATAAAAATCTACAATTACCTTTTGTCTGAGGAGGATGAAATTAAAATTTTATTCTTTTTTTCTCTCTTTTTTCTTCTTTTTTTCCTCTTTTTTTTTATTTTTTTTAACAACTGAACAAGAAACTCTCAAATGAGAGAAGAATTAATTCTTTTTATTATTCTGAAATAAACAAAATAAACAATGTAGAATGAAATATTCAACATGAAGAGTTCCTGTTCTACATTGAATCCTACCTTACTGTTGAAAATTCTTCCCCGGATTTTAAATAAATTCAGAATGATATAATCAATAATGTGAATTTCCAAGCATTTCGGGGTGTTCAGTAATTCTTGCAACAAAGTAAGGTAGATATTATTGGTGTCATGCATTTTGTATTTCTTAATGAACTTAGACTCTTGTACTGTGAAGTTTTGTTTTCTAACAACCAATTCTTCTGTGAAGTTCTGAAAATTTGGTTGTTGATTATTTTCTAAGAATCTAAGCTCATCAAGAAAGAGTTCTTCAAAATTTAATTCAAAGCAGCAAATGCTTAACATAGTTTTATTATTCTCAAGGACCTGATCTGTTTCTTCTAAAAACTCTAACTCTTTATTAAAAATTTCCTCAAAACTCAAATCAGACTCTTCTTCTTCTTTTGATCTTTCCTGAATGTAGTTTATTTCTAGAGGCTGATTATTTGGTTGGTCCCCTGGATTAAAAATGTTAAGATCAGTAGTCAAATTCCCAAAGGACAGCTTCATTTGACCAGTTTTACAGTTGATGAGAGTATTAGAAGTGGCTAAGAAAGGTCGTCCTAAGATGACTGGTGTCTGTCCTTTGGGATTGGAAACAGGCTGTGTTTCCAAGACTACAAAATCTACTAGAAAAATAAAATCTCCAACCTTAATCAGAACATCCTCTAACTCACCCATAGGGACCTTGACAGATCTATCAGCCAACTGTAAGGTGCATTTGGTTGGGTTCAGTACACCTAAACCTAATTGCTGGTAGACTAAATATGAAAGCAAATTGACACTGGCCCCTAAGTCTAAAAACGCCTTATCAATGTGAGTATTCCCAATGATACATGAAATGATGGGGGAACCTGGATCTTTACGTTTCAAAGGTATGGGATTTGATAGCATTTTACTGATATTAGCGGCTAAAAAGACTTTCTTTGGAACATTTATTCGCCTCTTCTTAGTGCACAATTCTTTTAAAAATTTAGCATAAGATGGAATTTGTTCAATTACATCTAAGAGAAGAATGTTGACCTTAACCTGCTTGAATGTTTCTAGGATCTTCTCCTCCTGAGGAGAGTGTTTCCTAGACCTGAGTCTATCTGGGAAGGGAGCAACCGGTCTAAATCTATCAAAACCAGGCTCAGGTTCGGGTTCAGGTTTTTAGTCATCTGAGGGGAGTGATTGTTGAATAGATTCATCAGAAGGAGAAGGAGAAGGAATTTGTACAGGATCAAGAGTTTGACTTGGAGGAGTTCTCACTTGATTATCGACCTGTCTACCTGACCGAAGTGAATGTATTGCATTCACTTGGGCTTCATAGGATGAACTGCATCCTGTGTTCTTAGGGTTGACCATGGGTTGACTTAGAAATTTTCCTTTCTCTCTTTCACTCACGACATTAGCTAGTTGACTAAGTTAGGATTCTAATCTAGCTATAGCTTGAGTGTTGGAGTTGAGCATTTGTCCAATGGATTGCATGAAGGAATTCAGAGTGCTAGACGTTTGAGTCAACATATTCGTGGTTTGAGTGGAAGCCTTAATTATGGTTTCCAAACCCCTTTCTAAGACGTTGAGACGTTTATCCTGATCTGGATTGTGATGAGTCTGAATTACAGCTTGATAAAGAGGAGACTAATTTTGATACGGCAGATTGGGTTGTTGAAATTATGAATGAGAATTGAACGAAACTGTGTTTTTCCTAGGAAAATGTTGGGTCAAAGCGGGAATGAAGTTTTGAGTTCCGGGAGAATTTCCTAGATTCCATGCAAAGTTGGGATGATTTCTCCAACCTGGATTGCAGGTTTGAGAAAATGGATCATTTCTAGGATGCTGGAATGCAGCGTTCATCTGTTCTAATGAATTGTTGTTTCCTAGGAGAGGGCATTCCTCTGAAACGTGGGTAGGAGACTGACAATTATGACATCCTGCAGCAGAAACATGATTGATTTGAGCTGGAGCTCGTTCCTTAATTTCTAAAGCTTCTAACATTCGCAGAATCGTCGCCATCTTCGCTTCAGAAGCAATGTTTGACTCTAAGGAAAGACCACAAGACTTAGATTGGGGAACTGATGAAACCCTATTATCGTACTGTTCCCATTGCATTGTTTTTTCAGAAAGACTCTCCAAAAACTCCCAAGCTTCATCAGCATTTTTCCTCATAAAATCCCCGTGGCACATTGATTCTAAGGAAGTTTTTACAGAATAATCTAATCCCTCATAAATTATTTGGCACAATCGCCATTTCTCTAAACCGTGATGAGGACATTGGATGAGAAGATCTTTAAATCGGTCAAAATACTTTTAAAAAGGTTCTCCTGGGATAATTTTAAAGTTTTGAATGCTGTTCCTAAGCTTTACCGTATGAATAGGGAAAAATTTCTTAAGAAAAACAGTGACAAATTCATCCCAAGTTTAGATGGAATTTGTTGGTAAGCTGTACAGCCATTTTTTAGCTTTATCCTTAAGAGCAAATGGAATAAATCTAAGCTTAACCGCATCTTTATTTAATTCTCTCATTTTAATCATAATACACACTTCCTCAAATTCCGAAATAAAAATATATGCGTCTTCTGTTTCATTACCAAGGAATTTGGGAAGCATGTTTATGTATTACGGTCTAAGCCCAAAATTTATTCCATTTGTTTCGGGGAGCCTAATGCACGAAGGGATTGTATTCCTAATGGGATAGCACATATCATGAAGAACGGATGGATTAGGATGCTCCATTTCTATGATTGGTTCAAAGCGAATTAATCAATGTGTATTATCCCTAATCCACTGTTGCATACACCAAAATATTTCTTTTTATTTTTATTTTATTTTTTTTAAGAAGAAAAAAATTAGTTTTTTTATGAGAAGAAAAGGATAAAGAAAAATTTTAACTAAAACAAATAAAAACAATCACTTTTCAATCACTCTAATTCTAGGATTTAGCCTAATTTACTAGACCAACTCCTAACCAAAAACTCCTACAGTGAAAAGATAAAAATTTTACCCAGGTAGTTAGCCAGGTAAGGATAGTACTAGAGGGTGATCAGAGATTGAGAGTGGATGTGATTGTGAAGAGATTGAGAGAGTGAAAATGGTGTGTGAATAGGTGCAAAGTGTAAGTGAGAGTGGATTTGAAAAAGAATGAGTATGATCAATAAGGTGAGAAGGAAAAAATGAATAAAATCAAGAAACAAATAAAAAAATAAGAATGAAGAATAAAATTCTAGAACAAAAGAAAATGCAAAAAATTAAAGATGGTGGATTCAATTATAGATATGGGTAATCTAAAATTGAACCCACTTCTTAGAAAAGGGTGATTCCCTAGAGGGTTCTAGCCTAAAGGCGAATCAAACAAAATAAAAATAAACAAAAAAAAACTAAACCCAAGAGGGTTCTAACCTCAAGGTGAATAGTGTAAGAAATTTAAATCTAACTACAAAATAAATTGCAAAATCTAAATTACAAAATAAAATTATAATAATTAAATGCAAGAAAATAAATCTATTCTATAAGCATGAAATAAATCTAGGGCAAGAGGGTTTTAGCCTCTTGGCTATTTAACAAGAAAATAAAATCTAAATTATAAGCATAGAAATAAATCTACACTAATAAGCAATAAAAAGGAAATAAAAAAGAAATGCAAACCTTCAAATAATTCTTCATCTTCATCTTTATCTTCATCATCCAACAAAGAGAAGGAGAGAAAATTTAAAGTGGTGAAAAAATTATTATTATTAATTGCAATAAAAAGTTATAATTTTGGAAGGCCTTCTCAATTAAGAGTAGCCCTCCTCTCCAAAAGGAGTTACAAAAATTTTCACACCCTTAACCCCTCACTCTCTATCCCTATTTATAGTAATCATCAATGAATATGAGCCATTGGATTTGTCTTGAGCCCCAAGCAAAGCAATCTTCACCTTTGAATTTGCTTTTTGTTCTCCTCTAGCCCAACATAGGAGGCCCATTTTCATATGATTTTCAAAGATGAAAATCACATCTCAGCAGGTCCGGTCTTTGAGTTCATCTTTGGGCCTTCAAGCTTTAAATATATGAAAATCCAACCGCAGCCATCAAGTCCAATGAAACCAGCCCATTCATGCTTCAAATATATGAAAATCCAACTGCAGCCATCAAGTCCAATGAAGAAAATTCAAAGCAACCGGCCCAATTCATTTCATTTGATTTTGAAAGTCCAGTCCAATTCATTTCATTTGAAAATCTATAGTACAGTCCGTCTAAGTCTAATGTAAAATCAGCAACCGGCCCAATTCATATGTGATTTTCAAAACTAAATTCAAGTCCGGTCTCCTTTGTAAATCTGCAGCAACCAATCTTGGCATTTGGCTTCCTTGGTGTAATTTGTTTGATGGGCTTTGGGCTGTGCATTAAAACATGATGTCTTGTGGATTAAGAATTTTGTTTCTTTTCTTTTTCCTTTGGGCCATCATTTGCTTGATGTTCTTTGGGCTTCCATCCTTTCAATCATGGCTTCTAAAATGCTGCAAAATAGAGAAGAGGGATTTTTAAGGGGTTTTTACATTTAATAATATTTATTTATATTTTTATTCATTTATGTGCAAACTAATCTAACAACAATTATTAATGATATATTTATTCATGTAAAATAGATAATGAGGGTATAAAATTATAATAAAATGTGATTATCAGTTTCTCGCAGTCGGATGCAGTTTCGATCCTAGCAATGGTGGGGAAGAAGGAGAGGATGAATATTGGGGCCGACTCCTCCTCCGACTTTATGCCCGATTCTGAGTGCTCGGGGTGGACTGATAGCCTGCACATGCAATAATCACAGGAATACGAGGCTAGTTTCACCCGTGGTGCCTCCGACGATCAAGTCAGTTGGTGAACTTGGGAAAGGTTTTTTTGAGAGGTCCCTGGGCCATTGAGGTCCTTGCAGGGGGTTTTTCCTCTAGAATTATTAAAATGCTCTGGATAAAAAAGATCCCGAAGGGGAGTAAAGCTAAGGTGTAAGAAAAAGCAGAGGTCCAACCTCCTGCTCTTACCTTCCTTACCTTCTTTTATAGCCTCCCTACCTCTGGGAGTTTCACCCTCGGCTTTTGTTGGACTATGCACAAGAGGCGGTTTGGAAGGTGAACAGGCAGGCTGCTGAGTCATCTTTCTTCCTCCAGGTGTCGGCAGGCGACTAGAAGAAAAGTCATTCAGTGTTAGGGGAGAAAGGTCTTCTCAGTGCTCTGGGTTTATCATAAGAGGCATGGTCTAGGGTAGGTCGGCTGCGTGGCCGTCCTTCTCTCTCCAGGTGACGGCTAGGAATTGAAGGAGAAGTCATTCGTGCACAGAGAAGCATCATGACAATTCTCTGGGAAATAACTTGTAAACTGAATGAGCGGCTAGTGCACGAGGGTTGTCAGAATGGAGATTTTGATGGGACTAATCAGTACTGTTGTGTTGATTGACGTCTGAAATGATAATGGTTGGCTCTTATCCCCTTGGCCGAGGCGGGTTAATCTACGAGTCATCATTACGATTTGGCGACTCGGTAGTCGAGTTGTCTACTCAAGGAGTTGTCTTAATTGCGAGGGGGCGACTGATCCCGTTCTTTGAGTCAGTCATGATGACCTGTCGAGCGGAATAAGGCTTGTTTGCTTGTCTAGTCAAGGGACTTGGCTCTTACTGGGTTTTTTAGCCTCTAAGTTGATTCAGACCATAGCTCACTTCGGCTTATGCAGGTATTCTTCTGATACTTCTATTTTACTATGGTGACTGACCATAACAGTTGGCCCCTTTCAGTCGGAGCTGATTTTGGTTGGGTTTGAGTGAAATAGGAATGAGTTTGCTCCGAATATTTGAGATTTTCTAGCTCGTTGATCGTGGCTTGGGAACGTGGCGTGGGGTGCGCTCAACCACCACTCTTTGGTGGATTGATGTTGTCAGTTTTGGGAACCGCTTCTTTATAGGAAACAAGACATCGAGGGTTAGAGCGGGCGGTGCTTCGCTTAGCCAATTGATTGGTGTGAGCGGCGGTTCGTATCTCCAATGATCCGCTTTAGATTCCCGAAGTGTATCTGCATTAGTTGCTCCAAGGATTGATCCTCTTGAATTCTCCTGACTGCTTCTTCGGGGGTTTATAAATAGTTGCCGACGCTGTTGGAAGAGTATTCTATCTCAAGAACATTTTTCTTCGTAGGTTCTTTTATTTCTTCTTAAGAGATTTTATCATGGTCTTTCCTCATAATGATCGTGAGAGGAAGCTCAGGGTCCTTGATCTGTCTAGGTCGAAGATGACATTGGACGAGGCAAACTGGTTACATGATGAATATGACATCTCTCGTGTGATGATGACCATAGGGGCACCGGACAGCCTGACTTTGGTGCATATGCATGACGGAATCGAGTGCCTCTTTATCTGGCACATCTGCAGTGCGGCATGCGCCTGCCACTGCATCCCTTCATTAAGGAGGTTTTTACAGCTCTTGGGGTTTCCCCCTACCAATTCCACCCGCACGCCATCTGCACTTTGATGGTGTTTATAGATGTTTGCTCTAAGGTAGATGTGGCGCCCAGCATTAGCTTGTTATGGCACGCGGTCAGAGTGGGGTCCGTTAAGGGGGACCCCTACTATTTATTCTGCTATCGAGGCGATTTCTGCTTGGATGCAGACCTCCCAGAGCTGGACGAAGAATGGAAGAGGTTCTTCGTCTGGGTGTTCGGTGCCGATAATATATTGTCCTGCTCGGGTTGGCCTGAGGTACAGGAGAATGTACTGGAGCCAAGGGCTCTTAGTGACTCTGAGGCTAAAGATCTCGAGAAGCTTCGGGGTCTTCTCGGTCTTCAAGAGTCCAGAGCTTCGGATGGAGAAGAATTCCAAGAGATAGGTCCTCCTTGTCCTCCTCCGGCTCCGAAGTGACAGTCCTTCCTCCCCCAATGGAGGTCTGTAAAAAAGGTGCTGACTTGGAGGATCCAAGTTCTTCCAGAAGGCCTCTGAAGAAGATGAAGAGGGATTCTAAGGGTGATGACCCTGAGCCTTAGGAAAGAGCTTTAGGGATAGATGTCGTTCTCCCTCCCCCATTTCTCTTTTTTTTCCTTCTTTTTTTGCAAGCCCTGTCGGGCCCCTTTTTTGTAAAAAAGATATGTACAAGACTCCTTTTTGAATGAGAGTGATTTCTCCTATCTTTTGCTTTTGAGAGTTGTTGAAATGATTTGAACATGTTGAAACTCTACTTTTTCCCCAAAATAATGTCGGTCCCTTAAGGCCTTGTCTTGGGTTCGTCTAGGTAGGGAACCACAGGTGTAGCGCTAACTTGAGGAGTCTTTGTACCTTGGGCAACTTTTGATGCGGAATCAACGGTTCTAGAACCGACTAAGAAGTCGTTGCACCTTGGGTCTATCTTTTAGGGAGAGCCAAGGACTTTTGTGCTGACTGAGAGGTCGTTTTACCTTGGGCTTATTCTTTAGGAAGTGCCAAGGGCTTTTTCCGACTAAGAAGTCCTTTTGCCTTGGTTTTACCCAGATTAGGGACCGAGGGCTTTGTGCCGACTGAGAAGTCATTTTGTTTTGGACTTATTTTTTAGGAAGAGCCAAGGGCTTTTTCCTGACTAAAAAATCATTTTGCCTTGGTTTTACCCAGATTAGGGACCGAGGGATTTGTTCCGACTGAGAAGTCATTTTGCCTTGGACTTATTCTTTACGAAGTGCCAAGAGCATTTTCCTAACTGATAAGTCGTTTTGCCTTAGTTTTACTCAGATTAGGGACCGAGGGCTTTGTTCCGACTGAGGAGTCGTTTTGCCTTGGACTTATTCTTTAGGAAGAGCCAAGGGCTTTTCATGACTGAGAAGTCGTTTTACCTTGGTTTTATCCAGATTAGGGATCGAGGGCTTTATTCCGACTGAGGAGTCATTTTGCCTGACTTATTCTTTAGGAAGAGCCAAGGGCTTTTTCCCAACTGAGAAATTGTTTTTTCTTGGTTTTACCCAGATTAGGTACCAAGGGCTTTAATTCGACTGAGAAGTCATCGTGCCTATGTGACTAGGTCTTGATGCCGACTGAGAAGTCGTTTTGCTTTGGACTTATTCTTTAGGAAGAGCCAATGGCTTTGTTCCGACTGAGGAGTCGTTATGCCTAGGTGACTAGGTCTTGATGCTGACTGAGAAGTCATTTTGCCTTGGACTTATTCTTTAGGAAGAGCCAAGGGCTTTGTTCCGACTGAGGAGTCGTTGTGCCTAGGTGACTAGGTCTTGATGCCGACTTAGAAGTCGTTAGTCTTGGACTTATTCTTTAGGAAGAGCCAAGGGCTTTGTTCCGACTGAGGAGTCGTTGTGCCTAGGTGACTAGGTCTTGATGCTGACTGAGAAGTTGTTTTATCTTGGACTTATTCTTTATTAAGAGCCGAGGGCTTTGTTCCGACTGAGGAGTCGTTGTACCTTGGACCTGTCCTGAGGCGGCCCTAGGGTCTTGTGACCGACTGAGGAGTCGTGGCGCCTTGGGCCCGTCCTAAGGCGGCACCAGGGTTTTGTAACTGACTGATGAGTCATTTTGCCTTAGTTTTACCCAGATTAGGTACTAAGGTCTTTATTCTGACTAAGGAGTCGTTGTGCCTTGGGCCTGTCCTGAGGTGGCCCCAGGGCCTTATAGCCAACTGAGGAGTCGTGGCACCTTGGGCCCATCCTGAGGCAGCACCAGGGTCTTGTAACCGACTGAGGAGTCGTTTTGCCTTGGTTTTACCCAGATTAGGTACCAAGGACTTGCATTTTCCCCTAGGGCCGAGAGTCGACTGTGGGACTTGGCAGAAGAAAGGGGTTATGCCTTGGTTTTACCCTGAGAAGATACCAAGGACTTTTATCGACTTAGCCGAATGCCCAGCTGACTGGGTCTTTGATGTCTTTCTTTTCATTTTCGACATTTCTATTGATTGTTGGAATTTATACATTATAGAGTACAACTCATTCATATTTATTCCGTTGGATGATACTGACTCCATGTTTCTCGTCCGTGTGCATCTTAGAGACGGCTTTTGACCGGGGGCAAAGTCACCGAGACGGGGCTTCCTTGGCTGTTTCTTTTCGTCTGTGAACCTTCCTGCCTTGATGATAGTGAGCTATTGCTTCATTGGCTATCTTTGTTACCAAGATGAGGAGCGCCCAGAATCGGGGGTTGCTCTTTCTCTTGATGGTGAGCTGTTTGGCTGTTTAGATGTTGTTGAGTTGTTAGCATATTTGCCATCTCATCAGTCAAGGACCTGCTTGGAGGCTTTGCTGAGATCCTTACAGGTCGACGGTGGACATGGTGATTTTCAACAGATCTTACTTGTCCACCGTCGGTTGCTCTGTTAGGCCCGATATTCCGTTGTTTGAGCTTTTGGAAGATGTTGCTCGAAGGAGGTGGCCCAGACAACTTTTGTGATGGGGGCTTCTTCTTGGCGAGAGCCCCATGCACCAAAGCTTTGTTCCCTAGAATTTGATGGGATCATGACTTTCCCTGGGGGTTTCCAGGGATAGCGACGGCCGGACCATCCTATAAATGGAGGAGCCTTCTTTTGTTAGGGGGATGTCAGTCGTATGTTTCGACCACCAGTTCTACTTTATCTTTAGGTGGTTCGAATAGCGGCTGGGGGGCCATAGCTGTTAATCTTCCTGAGAAGATCAGATGGAGAGCCCTTGAGTTTTTCCCGCAACCCCTCTCTTGATGAGGAAGGACTCTCCTTTGAAGGTGGTGGTGGTCCGAGGAACCTGCCACAGACTTGATCGCTGCTCCTTGTTCAGGGGAGCCATTACCGATAGGAGCTTGGGCAATACTGGATCTGATCATTACCCCTAGGGGTTCCATTTGCGATCCAACCCCAGGCCTCTTGGCCATCCAGGCGGTAGGGTTTTTCATCTGTGGTGGCGATTAGAAGCATGTGCTTCATTCTCAAGCCAGATAAGCACCATAGTGGCGTGTCTTTTCTTAGGATGGCTTTCGCGGTTCTACTTAACAAATACCCCCTAGAAAGCTGCTGGAGCCTCCAAGGGCTACACTCACATTAGCTCCTCATAGCCATAGGCTAATCCTCCTTGGCTTGAATGATGCGATTCCAGGCTTTATTTAGCTTGAACGGTGCAATTCCGATGCTCTTCAAGAATGAACAATATCAGGCCCTAACTTAGAATTGGGCATTTCTTCTCAGAGGAGAAAATAGGCCCTACGGTGGTCGCCAAACTGATGATCGTGAACAAACAGTCGACGGGGGTTTCCCGCAGTTGGATGTAGTTTCAATCCTAACGACGATGGGGAAGAAGGAGAGGATGAATGTTGGGGCCGACTCCTCCTCCGACTTTATGCCCGATTCTGAGCGCTCATGGTGGACTGATAGCCTGCACATGCAAGAATCGTAGGAATACGGGGCTAGTTTTCTCGTGGTACCTCCGACGATCAAGTCAGTTGGTGAACTTGGGGAGGGTTTTTTGAGAGGCCCTTGGGCTATTGAGGTCCTTACAGAGGGGTTTTCCTCTAGAATTATTAAAATGCTTTGGATAAAAAAGATCCCGAAGGGGAGTAAAGCTAAGGTGTAAGAAGAAGCAGAGATCCAACCTCCTGCTCTTACCTTCCTTACCTCCTTTTATAGCCCCACTGTCTTTGGGAGTTTGACCCTCGGCTTTTGTTGACTACGTACAGGAGGCGTTTTGGAAGGTGAATAGGCAGGCTGCTGAGTCATCTTTCTTCCTCCAGGTGTCGGCAGAAGACTGGAAGGGAAGTCATTCAGCGTCAGGGGAGAAAGGTCTTCTCAGTGCTCTGGGTTTGTCAGAAGAGGCAGGTATAGGGTAGGTCGGCTGCGTGGCCATCCTTCTCTGTCCAGATGGCGGCTGGGAATTGGAGGAGAAGTCATTCGTGTATAGAGAAGCATCATGGTAATTCTCTGGGAAATGACTTGTAAACCGAATAAGCGGCTGGTGCACGAGGGTTGTCAGAATGAAGATCTTGATGGGACTAATAAGTATTGTTGTGTTGATTGACGTCTGAAATGATCACGGTCGGCTCTTATCCCCTTGGCCGAGGCGGGTTGATCTACGAGTCATCATTATGATTTGGCGACCCGGTAGTCGAGTCGTCTGCTCAAGGAGTTGTCTTAATTGCGAGGGGGCGACTGATCCGTTTTTCAAGTAGGTCATGATGACCTATCGATCGGAATAAGGCTTGTCTACTCGTCTAGTCGAGGGACTTGGCTCTAACTGGGCTTTTTAGCCTCTAAGTTGATTCAGACCATAGCTCGCTTGGGCTTATGCATGTATTCTTCTGATACTTCTATTTTAGTATGGTGACTGACCATAACAAAGGCTTTTCCTGATCATTTAAAAAACACAAAAAAATGAAATTTCCTGACTTCTTCTTCTTCTTTTATTAATTCTATAAGTTGTTTTCCTTGCAGTGTATTACGATAGGTTCACAAGATGAGAGCGTTTCTTTGGACTGCAGCCGTCTCATCCTCGAAAGTATTGTGCATACCCAACGCTATCGTAGGTGGGACATAGATTCTTCAAGGTCAGTCCTCTGTTAATACTGTGATTCGGTAATTCTGTAAAGTATCTCAAACTTGAAGTGTTTTTAATATGATGTTTCTAAGTTTCTGCCCTTTTCTTTCTTTCTTGTATGATTTGTTCTGTAATACTTTGGATTTGTTTTTATGCTTATTTTTCCCAACAATAGCAACTCCCTTACTATAGCCTGTTTTACTTTTGCAATGACATTTTGTTGTAGTAGCAACATTCAACCCATTTATTGAATTTTTGAAGGAAATGGAGCAACAAGTCATCCCTATCCAAACGCACTTATGCGATTAAAAAAAATGTATTTGTTGTTCCGACAACTCATAAGCCATAATCATACGCTCTTATTGTATTTAAATTAAAACGCGAATACCCATCACGCGCGGTATCTGAACTCTTTAAGGCATCTTGTATCTATATTTTTCATAGTAATTACAATTTATCAAACATTAAGTTTTAGGCAAATGCGATAACTCTCTGATTAATGGCAATTTGTCTGAAATTGGTGACTTGTAATGCGTGGAGTTTTACAAGGAATAGTTAGATTTGTGAACTCTGAAATTTGTCCTGTTTCCTTATAAATTGTAGACTTTTTAGCTGGGTTTGAGATGAAGTGATATCTTCAAGAGAATTGGACATGTAATTGGAGATGATGTGTGAATCCTTTGAAATTATGCAGTGACAAATTTCAATTGAGCTCATGTCTACAATGAAAAATATGAACCGAATAGCAAAACTTTATGTACTATTCTCCTAAGTCCAATTACAATTAAGACGAATAGCATATAAACATATTCCGTATTGCATTACTACAACTATCGGTGCTGACATTCCACAAGAAAAAGAAAAAAAAAAAGTAAAGACCATGAAATTAATTAAGCAACTTACTTAATTTCCTTTTGAATTTGGTGCTATCTTCTTGTTCCGAATCTCAAAGAAAAGCAAACCAACAATCGATAAGAGCATCTAAGTCCGTCTCTACTCAGAAATCATATAACAACTTCTGAAACTTGACCATATGCTCCGCCTGCAGCGATATCGCCACCGACAAGCTCCCGTCCCCTTCCGCGCTGGGCAACATAAACGCCAGCCCCTCGTACGCGATCCCGCCGGGCCCCATAAATATCGGCCGGCCCCAGCCGAAATCGGCGTCGTGTATCGGCAGCCTCGTCCAGCTCGTGATCCCGATGTTCGGACACCGAAACGTGTGCGCTCCCCTCACCAGCTTTGAAAGGTCTGGCTGCATCTCCAAGTAATCCAGCGCCGACCGCAGGTACTCGTCGTCCATCCTCGCCAGCGCGGCCTGTATCCTCGCGGCCGCGTTTTCTAATCCGTTGTCTTCGTCGGCTATCTCACCCGCGTCCGCTATCGGCGTCGCGGTGAAGATGACGTTGCCGAAGTAGCCCTCAGGGAGTGCCGGCCGGAGGCGGGTGCGTCCGTCAGTGGCGCAGTAGAGCTTGGTGAGCTGGTCGGCGGGGAGGCCACGGGCGACGCTTGCGCATCGCCACACGTGGCCGGCGAGCAGCGCGTAGCTGCTGTAGGAGGACTTGAGTCTTGATTTCAGGAGGTTGAGCTGGGGTTTGGTGAGCCTGAAGATGTTGACCGCGGTAGCGGCGGTGTCGACGGGTTTGAGGGGAGGGGACGTTACCGGAGGCTGACCGTTCATGGGAGGCGCGGGCTGGTATTCAATGTGGGGGAAGGTGGGGGAGGGAGGGTCGCGGGCGCGGAGGAGGGAGCGGTCGATGAAGGGAGGGACGGCGATGTCGAGGCCGCGGGCTATGTCGGACCACGAGTTTATGAAATGGAGGCCGGACGCGCCGTCGGCGACGTGGTGCTGCATTCCGACGCCCAGGGAGGTTCCGCCGCACTTGAAGTGGGTCACCTGCGAAGGAGTTTGATTCGTTAGTTAGTGATGTTTCTGAATAGGGACTTGGGGGGTATATACACGCTCCGTTTCTGATGTTCTGTTTTCAAGATTCTGCCTTGGTTGTATTGTGTGAATTATGATCTATCTTTAGATCAGTTTTCAAGATTCTGCCTTGGTTGTGTTGTGTGAATTATGATCTATCTTTAGATCAGTTAAACGTGAGCAAAATTCAATCACGTATAATGTTTAGATTAGTGAATCAAAGCGCCGACTCAGAGAATGAGCTGGAGATCCGTGTGGATCATCTATCCTACTTCTATTTTAGGTGAAAATAAGAACGAAGAAATTTTCTAAATAAACTCATTCATATAATTTTTTTTTCTAAAAATAGACCCAGTTGAGTTTTATTTACAAAAATAGACCTATTTTATCTTAATCCGGTTCTTAAATAGTCGGGGTTGACAATCCCGACTATTTAGGAGGTTATAAACTCCCAATTATAATCCTAAACCCTAACATTCTATGCACTAAATAGTCGGGGTTGGCAACCCCGACTATTTAGAAATCGGAAACTATTTAGAAATCGGATTAAGACAAAATGGGTCGATCTTTGTAAAAAATAACTCAAGGTGGTCTATTTTTAGAAAAAAATTATGAATGTGTTTGTTTAGAAAATTTCATCAAATAAGAACTAGTTCTCAACACCCTTTGTTCTAAGAAATTTGGTTCTGTCCCCTTTCTTGGCACATTTAATTGAAGAGAAATGATAGAGGCACACTCTCCACCACACCTCCCCTCTTGCTACAGTACACCAGGGCCCACTTGAGATTTAAAATTTAAATCTCAAGTGGGCCCCGGTGTACTGTAGCAGGGGAGAGATATGGTGGAAAGTGTGCCTCTAGTGCCTCTCTTTGAAAGACCCCATTATAATCGTTATATAAGTACAACAATCTTACTTTTATCTTTGAAGTGACCAATTTAGTTTTGTCCCTACATTGTCTTAGATCATTAGACAAGAGATAAATCAGTTCTATCCTAGAATTAATTGGTCTTAAATACACACCAGAAAGAAGTATGTACACCTCACATATTAAGGGGCTGTTTGGTTCATGTTTTTTGGGTGGTAAAAGTGGGGAAAGCTGCCAAAAATGTCAGCTTTTTGGCAGCTTTCCCCCAAAATCACCTCTTAAAGAAGTGATTTTGGGGGAAAGCTGCCAAAAAGCTGACTTTTTTGGCAACTTTCTGCTCTTTTACCACCCAAAAAAACCTATCCAAACAGCCCCTAAAGCTACCAAATTATTGAACTCCAACTCCCATGTAAATCTCACTTATTAACGTTTCCAATATTTTATTACCAGATGACAGCCGGGACAATCTTATTTTAGAGATTTAAATAAAAATGGGGCGAATTTCTAAAAGAGAATAAATTAGGTACGGGTCAAATTATGGCGGTAGGTAATAGATTTAATTAAAGATAAAGTTGAGGTGTGCTTTTCCCTGGAGATGGTATGCTGACCAATGATCGTGCGCTATTCACGATCATTTGCTGTCAAACAGAAGCAGCCGAAAGAATTTGGTGGGGATGTCCCACCAAACAAAAAGAGAGACCAGAGATGTGAACAAAAGACTCACGCGCGTAAGGTGTTCATTTAAGAACAGACTTTTCCTCAGAAGTAAGGTGAGCGACTGAGAATGGAATTCTTCTCTCAGTTGATTTGGTCAGAATTTAGGAACAGCTTTTGACAGGTCATGTATTTATCAATATTCAATCCCGCTCATCTATTTATTTTCCCATGTGTGTTATGCTTGTTCGAAAACGACATAATGGTGTGCACATAGATTTCTTTCTCAAAATCAACTTTGTACGTAGGGCCTAAAAAGAAAATAAGAAAAACACAACAATTGAAAATGAACTTAACTAGCAAATCAGACAGGAACATTGCTATAATTTTCTTACACCGACACATAATCTTCTAGCGAAATTTCTTAGAGATTTTTTTCTATTATTCTAGCTTCATTTATTAAGGCACGAGTTACTTTCTTTATCTATAACTAGATTACTTCTAAATGCAGGAGATTTCTGTATACTTTAGACTTGTCCCTGTATGGTGACGCATAATATCATTTTTTGTATATATAATAGCATTCAACACCCAATTTAATTAATCTATAATGCATCTTCGTAATCTACTTCTCACTAGTTCTCAATGGATTGTAAGTTGATGAAAGGTGGCTTCAAAGGCAAGCATAGGTTTTTAAAACTAGGGTTGGATTTTTTCAATTATGTCACTTTATTCATTCATAATCATTAAAAATAGCTAGCTAATTGACTATGATTTATTCTATAAAATAATAAACATGTCGTAATTCGATCTCGTTCATTATTGTTAGTGTTATTCATTTAAGAATAATCGTCACTACATAACTATATTCTAAACTGAAAAAATAAACACAACCAGTATTAATTGAATTACCTGCAGCACAAGCAGAGGATACCCTGAAACATCATCAGTATAAACCACAGCCGGAATAAGCTGCTTCAGCTCCATTGTCGGAGCAAAATCCCCAAAATCATCGATCGACGAGCTCGTCTCTGCCACAACAAAGAGAACTCCAGCTCCATTACAGTCAATCTCAATACGGCCATCTTCGTCCCTCGCCAATCTCCCTGCCATCGGGTAAAATGGCACGAGCGCTCGGCTCAGCGCTTCTTTTAGAACCTCGGCGTCGAAGAAGTTGGTCGCTGTGTCTGGTCGACGGTAAAAGTAGACGCTTGGCGTGTGGAACCTCGGGACCACAAGGTCGAGGTTCGAGTTCCAGACTCTTTGATTTGGTGTCGGTTGAGCTGGGCGAACCATTGAGGTTTCTTTGACGTTGATGATCATTTTTGGTGCACCTACATTTTGTTGATTTTCAAAGTAATTGGTTTAGAAATTGGTTGTTGCTTCGTAGGGGAGCATGTTTTTGTAAGGGTTTCAACAAATGATCACACCTGAGCGTGTGTTTTTTTTTTTTAATTGAATTGAGTCGATGAGAGGGATTTTAATGAAATATGTTTTGATGGCAGGGGTTGTGTTTACTTTTTGGCGGGTGGTCGTTTGGAAGTGGGGCCAACGAAAAGGAACAAGAGTCTGAGCCGGCTGATTCGGCCAATGAACTTTTAGATGCTTTATCATTTGTTGGGCTCTTAATTACCACTTCTATGAAAAAAAAGAACCTAATTAAGTTTAATTAGTTTGTTTCTCTCTTTTTGAGAAACGAACTTGAAACTTGATTGATACAATCAAAAGACCATGAAACGTAACCTTACATTGAGACAGACCTACAAAAATTTTCTAACTTCTGGAACTTGCTTATGATCATCGCAAAGACGATTATAACTCTTCCAGACCCCCAAGAACGTACAAAATAATTATCAAAATGGTTCAATATTCAAAACTCATAATCAAACTCAAGTCAGATAGAAGAAAATTCTACCTTAAAGGAGGACCAAATGATGATCTTATTGCTGGAGCTTGAATAAGGAGGCAATGAAGAACCGACGAAGGGGAGCCAGGGATAAAGAAAGCAAGAACAAAGGTGTACGTTTATAAAAAAAAAAATTAAGGGAGCTCTTTTGGTGGAGAGCTGGTTTGCAATGGGCACCCCAATCCCATTTTTATAGCAGTTTTCAATTTTTAATTCAAAAAAAAATAAAAAAGAAATAAAGTTAGGAGGGAGTGGTTGAGTCTTTGGTTGTGGCCTGACACGTGGCAGAGGTCCACACGGAGAACACTAAAAGTGCTATGGAATGCCGAATCCTGACGCCTCTACATCGGCGGGAGTTGGTGAGACGGTGACCGGATCTGCTCTCCCCAATGTTTAGACAATGATCTTGTTGCTTAGTAAAAGCGGGTCGACAAAGCGCTGGGTTAAAAGGATGTGGATCCCCAAACCCGTTACCCCCCACCGGTGGGCTCCGCTCACCAAACACCATCTAATCCGTATCCGCCGCAGCCTGGAAAAGTATGCTAAAGAGGATTTTTCTTATATACCAAGTGAACCCTGCGTGTAATAGCATCCGAAGGAGCCCGAAAAATCCGGCCCGTTTAGCTTAATTAAGGGACTTCGGAGGGGAATCTATTCCAACGAGCCGGAAAAAAACGCCATTTTACCCCAAACCTCTTAACTCTCTTCCCAAATTAAGGGGAAGGTTAAAGTCCCAGAACCTTCCCCTTATAATTTTATATTAATAGTTTTTAATGGTGTTAATGTATAGTTAATTCAAAATAAAATAATTGAGTAAATATATAGGTAAATAAAATTAATATTAAAATAATATGAAGTTAAATTTAAAATAATATTTAACTTTTAACATGATTTATATAAATTAATTAATATAAATTAATTATTTGTTAAATTTTAATATGATTAATTAATTTAATGATTGTATAAAGTAATTTCTTAATTTAAATTAATTAATTAATTATTTTAGTTATTAACATTTAATTATTTATTCATTTATAAATAAACCACATATTTAATTAAATCCTAATCTATAAAAATTAAAACACTAAATATGAATAATTAAGGAGTAGGAGGACTTTTAAAGGGGAATCACTGGAGGATAACATTTCCTTCCCTTAAAAGACCCCCTAAATTAAGAGCGATTGTAGGGATTCCTTGGAGATTCTCTAAGAAGAATCTCAATGCACACATTGCTAGTATATCATGTTAGCTTTTACAATGTCTTCTCCAATTTATGTTACTGGAATAATTTTTAGGTTACAACATCTAATGCCAAAATTTTCTCATCAAATGAAAAAAAGAAAAGAAAAAAGAAACACATCTAACGTCACAATTTTTTTGAAATTTATATGTAACTGGAACAATATGTGATTCCAACTAATCAAACATGCCCCCATAATAATCATAAAGTGTATCAACGCAGCACTTTAATAGCAACTCCATGTAAGTGAATGAATAAGATCAAATATCTTCATATTCTATTTTTCTTTTCCGTATGATTTTCTAAATAGCTTTCTATAGTCAGGTGAGAGAGAGGCCAACCAAATATCACTATTAGGTCATCTCCAACGGAGTTGCAATTTAGCGCTAAAACCTATTTTAGCGCTAAAACCTATTTTAGCGCAAAAAATTCCCTTTAACCGATCTTTAAATCCCGCGTTAAATTGATGAGGTGCTATAGTGTTACCCAAGGAATGGCGCAACATTGTAGCTTTATAATTTTTTTGTTTTTCTGATTTTACCCTTAAACTATGTGATAACAAATTAAAAATACCTGTTGTATCGTATTATATCATTAATTAACCTCAGTTTATTCCATTTAAATTTTTTATTTTTAACTTTTATAATGAAATTATAGTATAAAATAATTATTAAAATAAAATTCAAAAAGAAAAAATAGATAATTTAATTCAAACACATAAAATTCCGTAATACGAAATGAAAATATAAATGAAATTTACACTTAGTTAAAAAATACAACATTAAATTACGACATAAAAACTTACACGTTATTATAATTAATTATATGTAATGTATTATATAATTATATAATTATATAATTTGTTAAATATTTTAAATAGATAAAAATGTTAAAAGATAAGAATAATAAAAGGAATATTCTTTTTGGTATAAAATTTGGTATAATAGGTCCGAGATGGAATATTAATTTGGTGTAAAAACTACACCAACTTGATGTAAAGACTACACCATTTTGAATTTTTTGGTTAGAGATGCTCTCAGCTACCACTAAAATCTGAAAACCTACTCACAAATATAATGATGTTGTACGTGCGACCTTAAATGAAAGTGTACATCACATATCCCCCTGTCCCTTTATGATTTTACGAAAAGATAGGCAACTACAACCGGAAAAGTGGGACCCGTCAAACATCGAGAAGCAGCTCACCAACTTTTTCAATGTTTGGTGGAGATTGGCGTTTTACGCTAAAGCAAGGTGTTTTAAGGCTTGCGTTTAAGATTAGATTGCTTGTATATATTTATGATTTGCGTGATGTAATGGCTTAAGTCAGGAATAAAGCAGTAAGAGGCAGCAGTGACTTCTGTTGTTGTGGTGCAATATTGTGTCAGAACTCTGTAATGCTTTTGATTTGGACGTCCTTTTGCATTTTTATTTGGGTAATATTAATTGACATTGAGCGTGGGTTGAGTCATGTTGACTTTGAAAAATTATTATTATATATATA
>BQKN01000697.1:18155-50900 GCA_022839385.1 Asparagus kiusianus | reverse complement strand
ACGCCTTTCTTTGTAAGCCTGAAGAATGGTTAACATTTTCCCGAAAGGTTTGAAATGAAGGGACGGATATAAGCCAACCGTCCTTATAATCCTCTGAGTTCTTTAAGGTTTCTCGGAGGTTGCAATTCATTAATCGCCTTAACTTTGTCAGGGTCAATGTGAATACCCTTAGTAGTGACGACGAATCCAAGGAATTTACCGCTGGACATTCTAAGGAAAGATTTGGTAGGATTCATCTTCAACTGATGAGTCCGCATCAGATCGAACATTGTCTTTAAATCCTTGATATGATCATTTTTATCATGACTTTTCACGACTAGATCGTCCACATAGCATTCGATAGTCTTTGGAGTTGCTCTTGGAAAATCTTTGACATGACTTTATGATACGTGGCACTTGAGTTCTTCAAGCCGAAGGGCATAACCATGTAGCAAAAAACACCGAGGGGTGTTCTAAATGCGGTATGCTTTTTATCATCTGGATGCATCTTTATCTAATTATAACCAGAAAATCCGTCCATGAAGGACATTCTCTCGAATCCACATGTGTTGTCGATGATAACATCTATGATGGGAAGAGGGAAATTATCTTTTGGGCAGGCAGTGTTGAGATCTTTGAAGTCGATGCAAATCCTAATTTTCCCTTTTTTTAAAGAACTGGGACAATATTGGCAAGCCATTCGGGATGTTGCTCCTCCCTAACGAAGCCCGAGTCGATAAGCTTTTTAACTTCAGACTCGATTGCCTCCATAATTTACGGACGAAATCGTCTTTGTTGTTATTTGATGGGTTTGACATCCAGTTTAATATTGAGGCGATGAATTGCCACGTTTGGATCGAGTCCTGGCATATCCTCGTAATTCCATACGAAAACATCAATGTATTCCCTAATGAGGACAATCAACTCTTCTTTCTCATCTGGCGGGAGGCTGTGGCTAATGAATATTGGCTTCGGATTATCCTCACTACCCATATTCACTTGGACTACTTGATCTTTGGTAGGGGGCTCTCTTTGCTAAAATCTATCATCGTATCGCATGTTCAAGTGATGAACCCAATGGTCTTTCCAAGTTATCATTTGGTCATCTTCCTCTATTGTGGCAGGGTCGACTGTAGCCATATTTGACATTAGCTTTTTGAACATTTCCCCAAGACTAGCGTCGGAGTCCCAGGCTGAAGACTCGGAAGAATATCCGTCTTTATCCTTATTAGCGATTTGATCAATGACTTGTCAGCCACATTCGTCGTTGGATGAGGAAACATAGCCCAAACCTCTTCGGTGGCTATAATAGTCATCAGGCTTTCCTTTTGGTACATAGGCCATACGAGGTGGAACTCGCGGACCTCGACCAAAACAAAGACCCTCACCGAGTGTGAAGTCATATCCGTACCTCTCCATGAGACTACGCGATTTTGTGTCATATCTGAATAGGTGAGGAGCAGGTTTATCATCATCGTCGCCTTCTTCCAAGAAGCGATCTGGTATCGAACATTCCTTCCCTTTTCTGTAAACAACATCCTTATCACTCCCTGCCTTTGCGGGAATGACAAATGTTGTTCCGAATGGATCTTGGAAATGCTTCTTCATCATGTAAGACGACCGAAGCGGTACTGATACGAGTTCCCGTGCGAGCACCTTTGATCGCGGAATTATCAAAGGTGGGTAGAGGAGAAAACAATAAGAATACAAGAATAACTCAGGTTTTGGGCGAAGGAAAATACCTTATCTAGATTATGAGTATGCAATTTACAATCTCTCACAATCTCACTCTAGAATTGAAGAACAGACTCTCCAAATCTTAATTACAATTTTTAATCTCTCTTGATTAAACTCTCTGATTATTTTAAACCCTAAAACAATCCCTTATATATGTGTACAAACGAGGATGGCAAAGTGATAATAACCAAACCCAACCTAAACAGGAAAACACGTAAATAGAGTCCTTAACGAATCGGGAAAACTCCGATGAGTCGACTCATGACTGAGATGAGTCGACTCGTCCGAAACTAGACAGAACTCAAGACCAGCAATGAGTCAACTCATGACTGAGATGAGTCGACTCATGACCTCGTATGAGTCGACTCATGACCTCGTATGAGTCGACTCATAACTGATGAGTCGACTGGTCAGAGACTAACTGCAAACTGAGCTTGGTTTTGTGAGTCGACTCATGACAGGCATGAGTCGACTCAACCTGATGAGTCGACTCATGTACATGTATGAGTCGACTCACAGGCAAAAATCTGGATACTTTGACTCTTCGATTCTCTACCTCATTTCTCGCTCCAACCTACATTCCCTTGTACTGTTTGACACCTCTATTCTCATACTATCATGAGAATCATCTATCCTTAAGCTCCCATGAGGATCGCTAACTTTCGAAGAGAAGATACACCCGTATCATGGGTCCCCCCTTTAGGAACTTGAAGTCCCATTCAAGTTAGAACCTTTACTGAGGAAACTCTCGAGCTCCTCCATCTTTTCTGCACCACCTGGCCTTGCTAGGAATCCGGTCTCGACGTCCGATCGGAAACAACTCATTCATCCCGCGTCTCATCATAGTCACCGTTCACTCTAAGTTGTAATCCTTTGTCGATAGCTTTTCAGGAAGTCTAATGCATAGCGAGACAATCTTCTTGCTTGCATTCACTAGTCTCTTTGCTCGCGTCACCGTTCCCAAGATTGTCTCCTTCGGAAGAGATGTCGAACGAAATATGAACTTTTCACCATCCTTAGTGAAGGTGTACTTCTGAGCCCGCCTCTCGTAGATCGCATATCTATCCCATAAGTACGGATTGCCTAGTATAATCTGATAAACATCCAATGGAATGACGTCGCACGTGACCTCGTCAATATACGACTCGTGGAGCATAAATCTGACAGTGCATTGATCAACTACACTCAGTTTCTCCTCCTTTTGAATCCACCCCAATGGATATGGCTTCCGATGCTTGACCGTCTTCAGTCCCAGCTTCTGTACTAATGCCTCGGATATCAAATTCTTCTTGTTGCCCGAATCAACAATGACATCAACCAAACTGGTCTTCACTTGCAACTTAAGAACAAAGAGTTGCTCTCTCGGGTCGTCGTCCTCTTTCGTGGTCTACTTCCCCGTCATAAGATTGAGACTGTTGTTGGGCTCTGTCATCCCCGGGACTTCTTTCGGACCTTGAGCTATCATGTATGCCTTTTTCTCCTCCTTCCTCTTCAACCCTCTTGTCTTCAAATGAGGATACTTCTCCCAGTATCGATCAGCTTCGTGCCCTGTCTTCTCGCAGTGACCACAAATTAGCCATGCTTTCCTTGGATCACCCTTCTTCTTCTCCTCCTTAGATTGAGAACCACTACACTAGCCTCCTGTCTGTTTAGAGTCTCCCTTAGCCTCGTTGCCCTTCTTTTGCTTGCCCTCGATGGTAATAGCCTTCACGTTCGCCTCTGGAATTGATTCCACCGTGAATAGCTTCATCTCCTTTCGGATGTAATCGCTCAATCCCGCCATATACTTCATAAACATGGAATATTCTTCTGTCGTAATGTTGAGGACCATCTCCTACTGCTGGAACTCCGTATTGTATTCTTGAACGGTTTGATTGACCCTTTGGTGCAAGCCGTACCACTTGTACCAACGTTCTTCAAGGAATCCCACCGGGTAGAACTGCTTCCTCAGTAACTCCTTGAACTTGTTCCACAACACCGCCTTCTTCTCTTGCTTGTAGTAGGATTTCCACTACGTCAACACGTGCCCTGAAAGCTTCAAAGTCGCGAACACAATCTTCTCTTTCGACGAATAGCCATAAAGAGTAAAATACGTCTCCATCCGCTCGATCTAGTCATCAAGCCTCTCAACATCAACACTCCCATCATAAACAAGAATCTCCACCTTAAAGTCAATCTTCAGGTTCTGATAAGAATTCTTACCCACTTGATGCAATGCAGTCTTAACGGTCTCCTCCTCCTCGTCATAATCTGAATCTACTCTCTCTACATCGGACTCAACAATTTTCTTCGAAGATGATTCACCTTGTTTGCCACCTCTATGGATAAGACTGATGAGTTGTGTGAGAGTCGAACCTATCATCTCGATCTGCTTCTCCAATGCATCAATCCTCACTGAATTGTCTCCTTCAACCATCTTCTCCTTCCTTAAATCTCAGACTCCTTCCAATGAAATAAGGACCTCACCAAGCTCCTTGTATTGGGATCGAGTAAGGACCATACACAGGATGCCCCTTCACCGGATCTGATGCTCTGATACCAACTTGATACGAGTTGCCGTGTGAGCACCTTTGATCGCAGAATTATCAAAGGTGGGTAGAGGAGAAAATAATAAGAACACAAGAATAACTCAGGTTTTGGGCGAAGGAAAATACCTTCTCTAGATTATGAGTATGCAATTTACAATCTCTCACAATCTCACTCTAGAATTGAAGAACAGGCTCTCCAAATATCAATTACAATTTTTAATCTCTCTTGATTAAACTCTCTGATTGTTTTAAACCCTAAAACAATCCCTTATATATGTGTACAAACGAGGATGGCAAAGTGGTAAATAACCAAACCCAACCCAAACAGGAAAACACGTAAATAGAGTCCTTAACAAATTTGGAAAACTCCGATGAGTCGACTCATGACTGAGATGAGTTGACTCGTCCGAAACTGGACAGAACTCAAGACTAGCAATGAGTCGACTCATGACTGAGATGAGTCGACTCATGACCTCGTATGAGTCAACTCATAATTGATGAGTCGACTGGTCAGAGACTAACTGCAATTTGAGCTTGGTTTCGTGGGTCGACTCATGACAGGCATGAGTCGACTCAACCTGATGAGTCGACTCATGTACATGTATGAGTCGACTCACAGGCTAAAATCTGGATACTTTGACTATTCGATTCTCTGCCTCGTTTCTCACTCCAACCTGCGTTCCCTTGTACTGTTTGACACCTCTATTCTCATGCTATCATGAGAATCATCTATACTCAAGATCCCATGAGGATTGCTAAGTTTCGAAGAGAAGATACACCCATATCAGGTACATACAAGTTAGGGTCATTATATAAATCTTTCATAACATTATCAAGACACAGCAAGTACTCTAAATCATCGTTTATTGCTATTTCTTCGGCAAGTTGTCAATTACAACTACTTTCCGATAATTCTTCATCGTCAAGATTGATTACAATGGGTACAATGTCGTTAAGTACAAAACCGCCATCGTAATAGAACCCAGCTTCGGTATCAGCCTCTTCTCTGTTGTCCGTGCCTTGGACCGATGGCTTAGTATCAGATTCGGCACCGTAGAGAAGGGAGTCGGTAAAATAATTTTCTAATCCTTTGAACGGTTGCTTATCCGCGACCACCATCTTGACCTCATTATTGTGTCCACATATTTAAGACAATGATGAAGAGTAGAGGGGACTATAACATTACCGTGCATCCAGGGTCGACCCAACAATAGGTTATAGGAAGTCTCTGCGTCAATCACATAACTCGTGACCTCCGACTTCAAATCCGATCTGACACTTCACTCAGATCTTACCCAATGGTCTGGATCCACTAGTATTGAATCCGTAGATAGTAGTGCCTGTGGAGGCTAGCTTACTAGCCGGTATTCCGAGATTATACATTAATCAGAGTGACATGATGCTGACAGCGAAACCCAGATCAACTTGGATCCGGTTGACAACGGTGGAGCTGATGTGCCCGGTAAAATACAGGGGCCGGTCATGCTTTGAATTTTTAGTCTGCATGTCTTCTTTGGTAAAGGAAATGCAGGGAAAATGATGCGTCGCGAGATTGTAGTGTTGGACTAGCGGCTCTGGTTCTTCAGGAGACGGCTTGATCTGAGTCAGGAAAACTTCAGAATTAGCCAAGGCTTCTTGTAACGCTTCCCTTGTGTCCTTTGAAAGACACAGCAACTCATATAGGGTTATTCTAGCCGGTATATTAGCTAATTGTGTCATAATATCAAAATGGGGTGGAGTGCTCGAATTTCCCAGTTTGTCTCCTCTAATCGGATGATTAAATCGAGACTGCTTCGGGTTCTGACCCTCTTGGTATAAGGGTTCTTTCCCTTTTTGTTTTTGTTGGGTCCTCTCCGTAACTATGGGTACTGAGGGAGTTGTGACAACTCTCATTTCTGCTAATGTCTTAGAGGGAACGGTTTTGGTTACCCTCTACTTAGCTAATTGCTCAAAAGCATCCGGATACTTGAAGTGATATTCATTTCCACTCCGGGTTGCAAAAACTTCTTGTTCATCTTCAGAAAGCGGGAAGGCAAGAATTTTTTTATCATCTTCCCCTTGAATAGCAGAGGCTCCACAACAGGACTTTCCTTTTCTCTTTGACTTCATCTTGGAAGATCGGGGTGAACCTAAAAAATCTCGACATTCGGGGCTGTGTGTGGCATAAGTCTTTTCTGACGTTGTTTGTGAGGATCATCGTTCACGGTCTTCACTGTCACGTTTATCACAGGCTCAGCTGAAACCAGTTCAAGGGAACGGATCCGAAGCTAATCGACACTACATTCGCACCCACCTTCTTCTCCTTAGGTTGCTTTATAGTGATAACCCCGACATCGATTAAAGCTTGGATTTTATCCTTGAGGGCATAGCATGCTTTGGTAGGATGATGCACCACTCTATGGAACACGTAGTATTTTGGGTCATTAACCCTTTTAGCGTCTTCCTGATCTTGGATCGGAGGCAACTTGATCTTGTTGTTCTCTATAAGGTATCTAAAAATACCAGGAACTTCATCTTCCTTGAATGAGTAGATCTTCGGGAATTTCGGTTCCGAAGTCTTCTGTTTCTGAGGCTGTTGTTGCCACCGTGACTGCTGAGGTGCCTTCTACTGCTACTGTTGTGGTTGCGATTGCACTTTGAATGTTTGGTTCGCGTCCACTGCATTCGCTTGCGCTTTCCCTTTACCCCTCGGAACAAAATTCTGTTGTGAGGCTGGTGTTACCGTTTGACCTCTTTCGGCCTTTTTCCACTTGAGGAAACGTTCGGCTCTTTCTCCTTGGACTTTCAAGTCCTTCCAGGTCTTGGACGGCGCCATTCCCATAGCTTCGAGGATATCCAATGAAAGATTGTTGTGACAAGTCTCCAGGATGACGACTGATTGGATCCCTACAATTCATGGCTTTGTTCCGGAATCGTTTGATGAAATTTTTTACTAACTCTCCGTCATTTTGCTTCTCGTCAAATAACGTTCAGATCAAAACTTTAGTGTCGTCGTCAAAGAAATTTATGAGAAACATGTCCTCTATGTCATCCCAACTGCTAATGCTCCCCGGCTTGAGGCGGCGATACCAATCGAAGGCTACTTCGCGAAGAGTGCCGACGAATAACCGTACCATCAGAGGTTCATTCCCAAAGATTATCCCCAAATAAGACTTGAAGTATATTAAATGCTGAGTGGGGGAGCCCTTTCCATCAAACAGTGTAAAGTTGATTAAGTTGAACTTTGCCGGATACGGGATTGACTCCCACTCTCTTGGGTATGGGCACGGTATTTCGGACCTTTTTACTTCCTGAGCACTCATCAACGCATTGATTTTGCTCTCCAAATCCCTCATCTTCTTATCCTCGCTCGCATCTTTCTTCGAGCGATTTTGGGGAGAGGTAACATGGTCTTCCTTCGTATTGTTATCATCCGAAGGACCACCCCCAGTATTGTTATCAACGGGAGGAGTGTTCATATTAGCATTCTCATCCACTTCCCGCTCGTTATCATCTTGGTTGGGATTATTACGACGGCTAGATTCTCCCTGATGAGTTGTCAGTGCTGCGATTTGCTGGTCATGCATCTCCCTCATTTGCTGCATAGCCATTTCCATTTCAAATTTGAAATTCTCTTTCTGCTTAGTTAGAGCATCATCGAGAATCTTAGCTATTTGCTCAGTGCTGATCATAAATGATTCGTAGGATTGCCATACGCTGGATGCTGTATCATCGGAAGCTACTGCTGAGCAAGCATCTGAGCAAGCATCCGACGTCTCGTCTTCCGAAGGAAGTCCTTTCTACATTTTTGGTAATCCCTTTGTCTGATGGTTCCCGGTCGCAATCGGGTCATACATCGGGATACTATGGCAAACTGATCCGGACTAAAGTGTCGTGTCGACTTTCCTCTCCCGGTCATGTTAACGGACACTTTTGGAAATTCACCATCTTGAAGAGCAGCTCTCTTCTTGCGGAAATGCCTTGGTCTGGATTCAGATGTTCTTGTGGAGATTCTTTCAAGCACTGAAACTCTATCCGGGACGGTCTTGGAACAGCAACACTCTAACAATACCGCCTTAATAATTTTAGCACATGGACAATGATAATTCGTGTCTCGGGCACTCCTTTTCCTAGATTTGTTCGCACCCCCAGCTTGATAGTACAACTCGCCAGTTTGATGACTGGAGCAACCTATCATGTGTTGGCACGACTATCCAGGTATAACGTCTTCATCTGACGAGTACGTTTTCTTCTAGGAATATAATGCTTTGTTAACGTCTTCAGGAGTCGCATGTCTGAGGCTACGTTTTTGTGAACGTTGGCCCTCAACAGGCTCCTGAATTTCAACACGCAATCTAATGGGGTCATTTGCGTGACTTTTCCCGTCATACGTTCTCCTCCACTGCTTAGGAGGATGACCTCCAGCCTAAAAATGTGCTCGAGAACCATTCAATAAGCCTGAGTGCTCTTTGATTAGGGTTTTGCCTTGATCATCGTGTGAAGGTCCAAGGCGATCTTTGATTGTTATTTTAAAATGGGACAAATCCACGCTATCGCGGATCTCTACCGGAGGTGCAGAACTTATCGGGATAGACGGGACTACAAGAAATGAACCAGGTACGAAACAGATCGAACCAGACCTCTTAGCGCGCGAACCACCATTTGGTGGCTCGGGTCTAGCCAAGCCACCATTTGGTGGCTCGTTGTGGCCGAGCCACCATTTGATGGCTCGGTTCTGACCGAGCCACCATTTGATGGCTCGGTTCTGACCGAGCTAGCAATTGGTTTTCTGGTTTTTTTCGATGCCTTGGGGGCACCGTTTAGGTTGTTTTGATGCCGGTTTAGACTTTGGCCTCCAAACTCGGCGTGATCTGGTGGCTTCTTGACCACTTCTTCTTGTTTTAATTTCTGCGCTTCTTGCATCAGAACTCGCGCATACGTGAGTAACGCGTGGCATTTCTGGATCCTTTCTTCAAGAGTTGAACGCGTCCTTTTGACGCGGGTCCATTCATTCATCGTTGAGTTGGAGGAGCTGGCTGTCTGCTGTTGCGGCACTTGGTGCTTCCTGAACTTCAAGTCCGCTTCGTAACGGATTCCATCAATTGGTTCTAACGCCTTGGCCAGTTGGCACGCGAGGCATCGTCACTGTCTCTGTCCTGCCCTCTTTGATAGAACGAGCACATTATCAGTAATTAACTCCTCGCCCATGGGGTTCAGATCTATGGCTTTAGCTTTGTCGGATGCTGACGGGGCATTGCGAGCCACGATTAAAGTAGTGGCGGGGAGATCTTCTTGGATCTTCAAATCCGAAGACCAACGGACCTTCCTGGACTTACGAGGAGAGGTGGATCTGGATGGGGAGGACAAATACTCCTCATACTTCTGCTGGTCGAACTCATATTCGACCTCCTCTTCAATCGGGATGAGAATCCAAGGTTGTGACACATCAGCCTTTGCAGAAAGGCTGTCGGCTCCCACTATGGTCTCCAGCGTGTTTGGGTGGAAAATTGATTTCTTTGATGAGTCCATTACAGCTTCAATCACTTACAATAAACTCAGAAAAATAGCCTTTTTATAAGACTTTTAAATCAAAAGTTACAATTTTCTCTCAAACTACACGGAATAGAAGTTATCGCCTATTGCTTGTGCGGGATCATTACCGATGCTGAGGTTTATTCGTGGACCGCCTACGAATCAGATCCGATGAGCAGAAGTTTGGGTAATCAATGCTTTCGCTTCACGAAGGAAGTGATTGTAACAGCGGCGATTTTGACTAAGCAAAATCACGGCTCTTCTCGGGATTTAAGACTAGGCTTAAATCCGGAGGAATGGAGAATAAGTCTCAGATCTCTTGAACTCTTCCTTTGTTGAAGAACTCCGCCAAGATCTATTAACTCTCTGAAATTTGTGCTCCAATCTCCAATTTGACAGCACTTCGTCCTCTCGATTTCCAGATCCTCAAAAATGAACACTCGAGCTCTTATTTATAGGCTTGGTTGATGGTTTTTTAGATCAAAATGAGGGATCCCCTCTATCTTCAGTTAACAACATATAACCACTGTATCAGATCAGTTGGAATGCCCAAATCCTGAAAGAATCTATAAAAGAACCAAAAAACCGATTCTGGCCAATTCACCGAAGTGGGGCGGCCGTGGCCGAGCCACCCAAAGGGGGTTTGGGCCATGGCCGAGCCACTAGTCTGACTGGATCATTTTGACGCGTACCAATCGCCAGAGGCTTTTGTGGTTTTCTAGAGTTCGGCTCGTTCCGTCGTTTGTATGTATCTTATTGTTTCGCCGGCCGGTATGCTTCCTCGATTCGCTTTGCGCTTTTCGTGAACGCGCAGATTATTTTGACGGTGGCTGGGCTAATTTTTAGGTCACTTAGCTTTCCGTTCCGATGGCCAGCGAATGCGCGGGTTACTTAGAACTGGCTAATGAGTGCGCGGGCCAATTAGAAATAGTCGGTGAGCGCACGAGACACCTGGTTCGTCATTTCGGTGATCGTTGAGCGTACGGGCCACTTGGTGATGACCAATATGTATGCGGGCCGCTCGGTTAAATCTTCTCGACTTGGATGACGATGTTTATCGCCTCCTCTTCGTCTCGAGTAGTATACAGGAACTTATAGGCATTTTTAGACGCCTACAACGGGTATTCAAAATGGAAGAAAAACTACAATTTATAATACTTACAAGTGTGCATCTCATGTGCATTAGCAATACTCTTGTAATATTCTTACTCAATCGCTCTGCAAAAATAGGTTTTATCTCCCTATCCCGGATACATAAAATGACGATACTTTTGTAATGTTTTTACTCAATCGCCCTCTGTGAAAATAGGTTTTATTTCCCCATTCTGGATATATAATATGACGATACTTTTGTAATACTCTTACTCAATCGCCCTGTGGAAATAGGTTTCATCTCCCTATTGCGGAAACATGAAATTACTATACTCTTCATATTTATCAAATTAATTAGGACAAAGGTATGTGTACACAACATATTCTAAACATACGTGCACATGTCTCGGTGTGTGTGTGTCCAAATCTGGTGTTTACTAACATCTCAAGTGTTAAACAACTCATAAAGATTGTATTATAGCAGTACAAGGTCGAGAGACTAGCTCAAAAACCAAAACAATCGAACAAAACATGCACAGGGCGATATATAGTATGATGGTCAACCGCAATTATGCGGCGGTCGACCGCGATGGATTTCAAGGCCTGCTCAGGCCTCTGCCCTTCACGAGGTCGACTGCCACCAAGGCTCGGTCAACCGTGGGCTAAAATTCCAGATTCTAAATCTGGTTGTGTGTGTTGTGTACACGTCATGTTTAGGTGATTCAAATATGATTAAAACAATATGAATCTTGCATGGAAACATATCAATAGCAGATAAAAACTTCTGGGAGCAACACAATATATAATACATGATTATGTGCATAAAAATTGATATTTAAAACCCTAAAACATGCATAAGAACTTGAAACAAAGATTTATCTTTTTTCAGATTAAACAACTTTTAAATCATTTTTAGATCTTAAATATCTTTTGTAAATTCGTTCTCAAACCTTTTCACATGGAAAGACCTAGTCTTTATACATATAATACAAAAGAATTGATATTTATTCATAAACTAGTCAATTTGGCTCTATAAAACATGTTAAATACTCTTTAAAACGTTTTAAAAACTAGGAGGGGGATTAACAGAGATGAATTCTCCTGAGATTTATAGAAAAATGTTTAAGATGACAAACCAAAAAAGTTCTCCCCTCCAAAAGCTAAAAACCACACGAAATCCCGCTAAAAAGCCTCCAATCTTTTATAAGAATCAAGTTAGGGTTTATGGGGGTATGGTAGCTGTTAGGGTTCTTAGAAAAACTAAAAAAGTTCGTGAAAGATTGATATATAAACTAAGGAAAACGAATATGGGCTTTAGAAATCCAAAACCAACTCAAAATAGGAGAAAAGCTTCTGCAGGTCTCGCGGTCGACCGTGAAGGTCGGCCGTCTGCGGTTGACCGCGATGGTCGACTGGACTAGAATTTTTCAGCTCCTAATATATTTGGCCATTATGTATGTTTTGACTCTTTTCTTCCTCACGAATGAACTTGTTTATACTCAAAACACATGGTACACTACTCACATATCATTTAATTGTATTTATCAAAATAAAAATCCATATATCGTAATTAATAACATATTAGTTATATATATCACAATTTTTTGTGGTTTTACATCAACACTCCCATTGTGATTTATACTTTTACTCCCACTTGGTCAAACATTTAAACAGTTAGGACCACAATTAAAATCCCCTCTCGATTCTTTCCATGAATGAGAGTTCCGCAAATCGTGAGATCAAACCTTCCTAGAATTTGGATCGTTTCAAACCTCCCACTTGGTCAAACCTTCCTAGAATTAGGGCGAAAGCAAAAATCTCCTCTCGATTCCTTCCTTGAACGAGAGGTCCACTTTTAAATCGAGTGACCAAACCTTCCTACAATTAGGGTCATCTCAAACTCCCGCTTGATCAAACCTTCCTACAGTTAGGGTCAAAATCACAATTCACTCCCGATAAACGAGAAATTCACCTTTAGTTCGGTAATCAAACCTTCCGACAGTTAGGATTATCTGAATCTTTTTAATTCTCAGAGTGGAGATCCCACTCTTAGTTTCACTATTTAGACTCTCAAAGTGGAGATCCCACTTTTAGTTTATTTTGCAACTGGAGAAGAATAAAAAATTCTTCCTCTCTAGCATCGAGTTCGTCTTTGCCCCAAGTGAAGATACTATTTTTCAACTCCCAAAATAACCGCCTTACACGCGCGGGGAATTTTATCCCGAATCTTAAGTTGGGATAAGTCAACGCCTAACACGCGTTGCCGATTTAGTCTTTCACCGATTGAAGAAGACACCAGAATCCAAGTCTGGGGGATTTTTATCCTGAAGTCTAAGTAGGGATAAGTTAGCACCTAACACGCGTTGCCGGGTAGTCTATTCCCGTGAGAAAGACAAAATCTACGTATTCAATATCGTAGCACTAAGAAAGTTAACTCTCTTACCACAACGTCACATGCGGAACAGACATAAACAATCTGCATGCAAGCTCGATTCAAATGGTAATCGGTAAAGGCAAGCTAAATCTATTAAAGGCTGAGGATATGCTAAAAATCCTAAGTCTACGTCTAATACACGTTGCCATTTAGTCTTTTCACAGGAGAAAGACGAAGTCTACGTATTCAATACTATAGCACTAAAAGATTAACTCTTTTAGCATAACGTTACATGCGGAATGGATTTGAACAATCTGCATTCCAGCCCGACTCAAATGGTAGTCGGTAAAGGCTAATTAAACCAGTTAATGGCTGAGAATTTGCTAAAAATTCTATAAATACGATAGTCATTGATGTACCAGCTCCATTAATTGGTCTCGTGACTCAAGGATACGACAACTTCAGGATTAAATCCATTCATGTAGATGAATCAGCTTTCACAGTTAGTCCTGCTAGCCTCTGCTTCTGCACAGTATTCACATTAAGCATGTCCAAAATGTTGCTTACATCTTCCTTCCATTTGTGTGCCGCAATGGAATCTGTCGAACCATGAAACTCGGAGCTTTCAACTTCTGGTACCTCTCACCAAATGAAGCCAAGCCTTCTGCTCAGCCACTCCACCATTAACCGAAGATGGTGGTATGACTACCGGTGTCCCCTCTGGCATCTCCTCCTGAATGGATGTTCCCTGTCGAACGTGATCTGCTAACTGCTCCTCAACAGCTGCTAGTCGAGTAGCTAATGGTGCTATGAGATATACTAAGTACTACGGAGTCTGTTGCAGCTTGAGCTCTCTATCGACTTGCTCAACTCCTTGAGCTCGAGTACCTCCATGTCCGCGTCTTCTTCCTGACATCTATAACTTAGAAGTAGAACTTATTATGTAATAAATAGAATCTCAAACAGGAAAAGATATAACATATACCAATAAGTAATTCGTATCACATATTACTCAAAGCATGCTTTATTATTCAAGAAAATAGTTCATCATAAAAAAAATTAGCAATTTTTCGCGTACATACATAATACGTCCTCACTCATACTAGGAATTCCTAGCGGACTGTATACATGATCCCTAGGAAATTCTATCCTAACTCCACAATATGACACATGAATGATCCTAAGGATATTAGAACCTAGATCTCTGATACCAACTGTGACACTCGAGGTTTCACGTGAGGCAGCAATCCAAGGTGAAACCCGGATTGTCAAACCTGCCAAGCATCGAACATCATGCTACGATATGTTTCACCATCACAGTCACTACTCTCTCTAGTGAAAACAACAAATAGGTGAAAGTACCGATAGACAAATAATAAAAATAGAACAAACCAAGAGTACACAGAAGCAATGAGAGAATAATCATCAATGAGCCCAACTAAAATAGAATAGAAGTATCTCTCAGTCTGAAATAAACCTTAAATACAATGAGTCAAATAAAGTATCACTAAGGCTCTCAGCCTCTACAAAATAAAATACAAGTCTAGAGTCTAAACATAAACACTAAGTGTGAAGTTCTAAAATAAATACTAAAATAAAAAATAGCTAAATGGAATCTATGAAAAAATCCCATCAACCTGTGACTCTCCGTGCACTGGACTCACTGTCTGAAAGGGGGGAAAACAACGAGCGTCAAAGTGCTATAGCGAGATCATCTCCACCTCTCCCCAGGGGAAAGGATAGGAGTATATAGAAAATACGGACAGTATATAAGTATAAAATCATTCATATAAATCTAACTGGTGATAAGTATTTAGGAATCCACAACACGAGAGTTAGTACGTCGAGCAAAATAATCCAAACAAGGAAACCCTCATGTATATACCATATCTCAAATTGTGACTCCCTAAATACTAAAACTCTATGAATGAAAAAGAAAAATAAACAAAAAGGAAACACTCTAAACCTCAAACCTGTAGAATAAATATCTCATCCCGATCTACACTCGGGTAGGCGGATTTAACATAAGAGAAACTCATCCAAAGCAAAGATTAACCACAAGCCCTGTTGTGTAAGCCACGGTCTCAGAGAAAACACCCTACTTACGGGTATTCAAAATGGAAGCAAAACTACAATTTATAATACTTACAAGTGTGCATCTCATGTGCATTAGCAATACTCTTGTAATATTCTTACTCAATCGCTCTGCGGCAATAGGTTTTATCTCCCTATCCCGGATACATGAAATGACGATACTTTTATAATATTTTTACTCAATCGCCCTGTGGAAATGCGTTTTATTTCCCCATTCTAGATACATAATATGACGATACTTTTGTAATATTCTTATTCAATCACTCTGCGGAAATAGGTTTCATCTCCCTATTCTAGAAACATGAAATTACTATACTCTTCATATTTATCAACTTAAATTAGGAAAAAGGTATGTGCACACAACATGTTCTAAACATACGTGCACATGTCTCGGTGTGCGTGTCCATATCTAGTGTTTACTGACGTCTCAATTGTTAAACAACTCATAAAGATTGTATTATAGCAGTACAAGGTCGAGAGACTCGCTCGAAAACCAAAACAATTGAACAAAACATGCACAGGGCGATATATAGTTTGACGATCAACCGTAATTATGCGGCGGTCGACCGCGATAGGTTTCAGGGCCTACTCAGGCCTCTGCCCTACACGCGGTCGACTGCCACTAAGACCCGGTCAACCGTGGGCTGAAATTCTAGATTTTAAATCTGGTTGTGTGTGTTGTGTTCATGTCATGTTTAAGTGATTCAAATATGATTAAAACAATATGAATCTTGCATGGAAACATATCAATAGCAGATAAAAACTTCTGGGAGCAACACAATATATAATACATGATTATGTGCATAAAAATTGATATTTAAAATCCTAAAACATGCATAAGAACTTGAAACAAAGATTCATCTTTTTTCAGACTAAACAACTTTTAAATCATTTTCAGATCTTAAATATCTTCTGTAAATTTGTTCTCAAACCTTTTCACATGGAAAGACCTAGTCTTTATACATATAATACAAAAGAATTGACTTTTATTCATAAACTAGTTAATTTGGCTCTATAAAACATATTAAAAACTCTTTAAAACGTTTTAAAAACTAGGAGGGGGATTAGCAGAGATGAACTCGCCTGAGATTTATAGAAAAAACTTTAAGATGACAAACCAAAAAAGTTCTCCACTCCAAAAGCTAAAAACCACACGAAATCCCGCTCAAAAGCCTCCAATCTTCTTCAAGAATCAAGTTAGGATTTATGGGGGTTTGGTAGCTGATAGGGTTCTTAGAAAAACTAAGAAAATTAGTGAAAGATTGATATATAAACCAAGGAAAATGAATATGGGCTTTAGAAATTCAAAACCAACTCAAAATAGGAGAAAAGCTTCTGCAGATCTCGCGGTCGACCGTAAAGGTCGACCGTCTGCGGTTGACCACGATGGTCAACCGGACTAGAATTTTCCAGCTCCTCATATATTTGACCATTATGTATGTTTTGACTCTTTTCTTCCTCACGAATGAACTTGTTTATACTCAAAACACATGGTACACTACTCACATATCATTTAATTGTATTTATCAAAATAAAAATCCATATATCATAATTAATTACATATTAATTATATATATATATCACAAATTTTTGGGGTTTTACATCAACACTTCCATTGTGATTTATACTTTTACTCCCACTTGGTCAAACATTTAAACAGTTAGGACCACAATCAAAATCCCCTCTCGATTCTTTCCATGAATGAGAGGTCCGCAAATCGAGCGATCAAACCTTCCTATAATTAGGATTGTTTCAAACCTCCCACTTGGTCAAACCTTCCTATAATTAGGGCCAAAGCTAAAATGTCCTCTCGATTTCTTCCATGAAAGAGAGGTCCACTTTTAAATCGAGTGACCAAACCTTCCTACAGTTAGGGTAACCTCAAACTCCCGCTTAGTCAAACCTTCCTACAGTTAGTGCCAAAATCCCAATTCACTCTCGATAAACGAGAAATTCACCATTAGTTCGGTAATCAAACCTTTCGACAGTTAGAATTATCCGAATCTTTTTGATTCTTAGAGTGAAGATCCTACTCTTAGTTTCACTCTTCAGACACTCGATTCTTTCCATGAATGAGAGGTCCGCAAATCGAGCGATCAAACCTTCCTACAATTAGGATCCTTTCAATCCTCCCACTTAGTCAAACCTTCCTAGAATTAGGGCCAACGCTAAAATCTCCTCTCGATTCCTTCCGTGAACGAGAGGTCCACTTTTAAATCGAGTGATCAAACCTTCCTATTGTTAGGGTTACCTCAAACTCCTTCTTAGTCAAACCTTCCTACAGTTAGGGCCAAAATCACAATTCACTCTCGATAAACGAGAAATTCACCTTTAGTTCGGTAATCAAACCTTCCGACAGTTAGGATTATCCGAATCTTTTTAATTCTTATAGTAGAGATCCCACTATTAGTTTCACTCTTTAGACTCTCGAAGTGGAGATCCCACTTTGAGTTTCTTTTGCAACTGGAGAAGAATATAAAATTCTTCCTCTCCAGCATCGAGTTCGTCTTTGCCCCAAGAGAAGACACTACTTTTCAACTCCCAAAATCAACGCCTTACACACGCGGGGAATTTTATCCCGAATCCTAAGTTGGGATAAGTCAGCGCCTAGCACGCGTTGTCGGTTAAGTTTTTCGCAGATTGAAGAAGACACCAGAATCCAAGTCTGGGGGATTTTTATCCTGAAGTCTAAGTAGGGATAAGTCAGCGCCTAACACGCGTTGCAGGGTAGTCTATTCTCGTGAGAAAGACGAAGTCTACGTATTTAATATCGTAGCACTAAGAGAGTTAACTCTCTTACCACAACGTCACATGCAGAACAGACTTAAACAATCTGCATGCAAGCTCGATTCAAATGGTAATCGGTAAAGGCAAGCCAAATCTATTAAAGGCTGAGGATTTGCTAAAAATCCTAAGTCTACATCTAATACACGTTGCCATTTAGTCTTTTCACAGGAGAAAGACGAAGTCTACGTATTCAATACTATAGCACTAAAAGATTAACTCTTTTAGCATAACGTTACGTGCGGAATGGATTTGAACAATCTGCATTCCAGCTCGACTCAAATGGTAGTCGGTAAAGGCTAATCAAACCCGTTAATGGCTGAGAATTTGCTAAAAATTCTATAAATACGATTGTCATTGATGTACCAGCTCCATTAATTGGTCTCGTGACTCAAGGATACGACAACTTCAGGATAAAATCCATTCATGTAGATGAATCAGCTTTCACAGTTAGTTCTCCTAGCCTCTGCTTCTGCACAGTATTCACATTAAGCATGTCCAAAATGTTGCTTACATCTTCCTTCCATTTGTGTGCCGCAATGGAATATGTCGAACCATGAAACTCTGGAGCTTTCAACTTCTGGTACCTCTCTACCAAATGAAGCTAAGCCTCCTGCTCAGCCACTCCATCATCAACCGAAGATGGTGGTATGACTACCGGTGTCCCCTCTGGCATCTCCTCCTGAATGGATGTTCCCTGTCAAACGTGATCTGCTAACTGCTCCTCAACAGCTGCTAGTCGAGCAGCTAATGGTGCTATGAGATATACTAAGTACTACGGAGCCTGTTACGGCTTGAGCTCTCTATCGACTTGCTCAACTCCTTGAGCTCGAGTACCTCCATGTCCGCGTCCTCTTCCTGACATCTATAACTTAGAAGTAGAACTTATTACGTAGTAAATAGAATCTCAAGTAGGAAAAGATATAACGTATACCAATAAGTAATCTGTATCACATATTACTCAAAGCATGCTTTATTATTCAAGAAAATAGTTCATCATAAAAAAAAATTTATAATTTTTCGCGTACATATATAATACGACCTTACTCATACAAGGAATTCCTAGCGGACTGTATACATGATTCCTAAGAAATTCTATCCTAACTCCACAATATGACACATGAATGATCCTAAGGATATTGGAACCTAGATCTCTGATACCAACTGTGACGCCCCAGGTTCACGTGAGGCTGTAATCCAAGGCAAAACCCGGATTGTCAAACCTGCCAAGCATCGAACATCATGCTACGACATGTTTCACCATCACAGTCACTATCTCTCTAGTGAAAACAACAAATAGGTGAAAGTAGTGACAAACAAATAATAAAAATAGAACAAACCAAGAGTACACAGAAGCAATGAGAGAATAATCATCAATGAGCCCAACTAAAATAGAATAGAAGTATCTCTGAGTCTGAAATAAACCTTAAATACAATGAGTCAAATAAAGTATCACTAAGGCTCTCAGCCTCTACAAAATAAAATACAAGTCTAGAGTCTAAACATAAACACTATCTGTGAAGTTCTGAAATAACTACTAAAATAATAAATGGCTAAATGGAATCTATGAAGAAATCCTATCAACCTACGACTCTTCGTGCACCGGACTCGCTGCCTAAAAGGGGGTGGGGGACAACGAGCATCAAAGCGCTATAGCGAGATCATCTCCACCTCTTCTTAGGGGAAGGGATAAGAGTATATAGAAAATACAGACAATATATAAGTATAAAATCATTCATATAAATATAGCTGGAGATTAGTATTTAGGAATCCACAACACGAGAGTTAGTACATCGAGCAAATTAATCCAAACAAGGAAACCCTCATGTATATACCATGTCTCAAATTGTGACTCCCTAAATACTAAAACTCTATGAATGAAAAAGAACAATAAACAAAAAGGTAACACTCTAAACTTCAAACCTGTAGAATAAATATCTCATCCCGATGTACACTCGGGTAGATGGATCTAACATAAGAAAAACTCATCAAAAACAAAGATTAACCACAAGCCCTGTCGTGTAAGCCACAGTCTTAGAGAAAACACCCTACTTACGGGTATTCAAAATAGAAGAAAAACTAAAATTTATAATACTCACAAGTATGTATCTCATGTGCATTAGCAATACTCTTGTAATATTCTTACTCAATCTCTCCGCGGCAATAGGTTTTATCTCCCTATCCCCGATACATGAAATGACGATACTTTTGTAATGTTTTTACTCAATCGCCTTGTGAAAATGTGTTTTATTTCCCTATTCTGGATACATAATATGACGATACTTTTGTAATATTCTTACTCAATCACTCTGCGGAAATAGGTTTCATCTCCCTATTCTGAAAACATGAAATTACTATACTCTTCATATTTATCAACTTAAATTAGGACAAAGGTATGTGTACACAACATATTCTAAACATACGTGCACATGTCTCGGTGTGTGTGTCCATATCTGGTGTTTACTGACAAATCAAGTGTTAAACAACTCATAAAGATTGTATTATAGTAGTACAAGGTCGAGAGACTCACTCAAAAACCAAAACAATCGAACAAAACATGCACAGGGCGATATATAGTTTGACGGTCAACCGCATTTATGCAGTGGTCATCCGTGATAGATTTCAGGGCCTATTCAGGCCTCCGCCCTACACGCGGTCGACTGCCACTAAGGCCCGGTCGCTGTGGGCCAAAATTCCAGATTCTAAATTTGGTTGTGTGTGTTGTGTTCACGTCGTATTTAGGTGATTCAAATATGATTAAAACAATATGAATCTTGCATGGAAACATATTAATAGCAGATAAAACTTTTGGGAGTAACACAATATATAATACATGATTATGTGCATAAAAATTGATATTTAAAACCCTAAAACTTGCATAAGAACTTGAAACAAAGATTCATCTTTTTTCAGATTAAACAACTTTTAAATCATTTTTAGATCTTAAATATCTTCTATAAATTCGTTCTTAAACCTTTTCACATGGAAAGACCTTGTCTTTATACATATAATACAAAAGAATTGACTTTTATTCATAAACTAGTCAATTTGGCTCTATAAAACATGTTAAAAACTCTTTAAAAACGTTTTAAAAACTAGGAAGGGGAATAACAGAGATGAACTCGCCTGAGATTTATAGAAAAATGTTTAAGATGACAAACCAAAAAAGTTCTCCACTCCAAAAGCTAAAAACCACACAAAATCCCGCTCAAAAGCCTCTAATCTTCTCCAAGAATCAAGTTAGGGTTTAAGAGGATTTGGTAGCTATTAGGGTTCTTAGAAAAACTAAGAAAATTCGTGAAAGATTAATATATAAACTAAGGAAAACGAATATGGGCTTTAGAAATCCGAAACCAACTCAAAATAGGAGAAAAGCTTCTGCAGGTCTCACGGTCGACCATGAAGGTCGACCGTCTGCGGTCGACCGCGATGGTCGACCTGACTAGAATTTTCCAGCTCCTCATATATTTGGCCATTATGCATGTTTTGAATCTTTTCTTCCTCACGAATGAACTTGTTTAAACTCAAAACACATGGTATACTACTCACATATCATTTAACTGTATTTATCAAAATAAAAATTCATATATCGTAATTAATCACATATTAATTATATATATATCACAAATATTCGGGTTTTACATCAACCCTCCCATTGTGATTTATACTTTTACTCCCACTTGGTCAAACATTTAAATAGTTAGTACCACAATCAAAATCCCCTCTCGATTCTTTCCATGAATGAGAGGTCCGCAAATCGAGAGATTAAACCTTCCTACAATTAGGATTGTTTCAAACCTCCCACTTGGTCAAACCTTCCTAGAATTAGGACCAAAGCTAAAATCTCCTCTCGATTCCTTCCATGAATAAGAGGTCCACTTTTAAATCGAGTGACCAAACCTTCCTACAGTTAGGGTAACCTCAAACTCCCGCTTAGTCAAACCTTCCTACAGTTAGTGCCAAAATCCCAATTCACTCTCGATAAACGAGAAATTCACCATTAGTTCGGTAATCAAACCTTTTGACAGTTAGAATTATCCGAATCTTTTTGATTCTTAGAGTGGAGATCCCACTCTTAGTTTCACTCTTCAGACTCTCGAAGTGGATATCCCACTTTGAGTTTCTTTTGCAACTGGAGAAGAATATAAAATTCTTCCTCTCCAGCATCGAGTTCGTCTTTACCCCAAGAGAAGACACTATTTTTCAACTCCCAAAATTAACGCCTTACACGCGCGGGGAATTTTATCCTGAATCCTAAGTAGGGATAAGTCAGCGCCTAACACGCGTTGTCGGTTTAGTCTTTCACCGATTGAAGAAGGCACCAGAATCCAAGTTTGAGGATTTTTATCCTGAAGTCTAAGTAGGGATAAGTTAGCGCCTAACACGCGTTGCCGGGTAGTCTATTCTCGTGAGAAAGACAAAGTTTACGTATTCAATATCATAGCACTAAGAGAGTTAACTCTCTTTCCACAACGTCACATACGGAACGGACTTAAACAATCTGCATACAAGCCCGATTCAAATGGTAATCGGTAAAAGCAAGCCAAATCTGTCAAAGGCTAAGGATTTGCCAAAAATCCTAAGTTTACGTCTAATACACGTTGCTATTTAGTCTTTTCACAGGAGAAAGATGAAGTCTACGTATTGAATATTGTAGCACTAAAAGATTAACTCTTTTAGCACAACGTTACGTGCGGAACGAATTTGAACAATCTGCATGCCAGCCCGACTCATATGGTAGTCGGTAAAGGCTAATCAAATATGTTAATGGCTGAGAATTTGCTAAAAATTCTATAAATGAGATAGTCATTGATGTACCAGCTCTATTAATTAGTCTCGTGACTTAAGGATACGATAACTTCAGGATAAAATCCATTCATGTAGATGAATCACCTTTCACAGTTAGTCCTGCAGCCCAACATTTGAGACCGCCACGCTCCAATAGCCTTAAGAGCAAAAATTATGTAGACACCGGTCAACGCGTTGCAACAAAAGTCAATGTCGGTCAACGTGTTGCGATGAAAAGTCAATACCGGTCAATACGAAACCCTAAGGTCAACGCCGGTCAACACGTAGCCCTAGGTCGATATCAGTCAACACGTTGCAATGAAAGTTAATGCCGATCAATGTGAAACCCTAAGGTCAATGTCAGTAAACGTGTAGCCATAGGTCAACACCAGTCAACGCGTTGCGATGAAAGTCAACGCTGATCGATGCAAAACCCTAAAGGCAACACCGGTCAAAGCGCAGCCCTAGATCAACGCCAGTCAACTTGTTGCGATGAAAGCTAACGTCGATCGATGTGAAACCCTAAGGTCAACACCGGTCAACGCGCAACCCTAGGTCAATACCAATCAACATGTTGTGATGAAGGTCAACGCCGATCAATGCGAAACCCTAACGTCAATGACAGTCAACGCGTTGCGATGAAAGTCAATGCCGATGGATGTGAAACCTTAAGATCAACACCGGTAAAGACGTAGCCCTCAGTCAACGCCAGTCAACACGTTGTGATGAAAGTCAACACTGATCAATGTGAAACCCTAAGGTCAATGCTGGTAAACGCGTAGCTCTAGGTCAATGCTAGCTAACGCTTTGTGATAAAAGTCAATGCCGATTGATGTGATGCCCTAGGTCAACGTCGGTCAACACATAGCTCTGAGTCAACACCGATCAACACATTATGATGGAGATAATCAATTCAAAGTCGACTCAATGACACTATCCAAAACCAACTCACCAAGTTTGATTCGAAACTTCAACGATGGCCAGATGATAAACTCAATGCCGAAAGAACTGCAGCTATTTATCAAAATAGACTAAAAATAAAAAAAGTCAAGAATCAAAGCCAACTATAGGTCTTTTTTTACCAACTGAAGGTTGGACAGATTACATCCAAAGTATTTCAGGCGCTTCTATAGAAGAAACGAGACTGAAACACTTTGAAGGAGGTATCTGTAGGCGTCAAAAATTACCCATGGATTCTTGCACGTGGTTCAAGACAGAGAGAAGATGATGAATGTCACTATCTAAGTCACAAAAGCTTATTTAATGTCAATAAGTGCATGAAGTGAGTCAACGAACCGTGTGAAGTAACAGAACTTCAGAATAACAAAAATACGAACTGATCGGGAGCAACGTGTCGCTTACGAAAGACAAAGCGCCCCTCATGTCCCATCTACTCCACATGTGATTCAACAATGAGAGTTTGTAGATCTTTTTGTCGGCTTTCCTACGCACTTTGAATCCTGTAATTCCGAGTTCGGACGATAAAAATACGGCGGAAACCGACGGGACGCGCGAAACAGTGTCCTGGGCCTTGGCTGAGACACCATGGGTGTCTGGTGTCTCGGCCATGCCTATGGTGTCTACGCTAAGGCTGAGACACCCATGGTGTCTCAACCATGGTTGAGACACCCCAAGTGTCTCGGCCATGGCCGAGACATCGCGGGTGTCCACAGACCCAAAAATGCTGTTTGAGCTATTTTGAACCGTTTTTTTCGACCGTTAACCACCTGGATTTATTTCAACTGATCTAATGCTATCCTAGAATATGTTTAAGTAGTTATAACTGAGGATAAAAGTGAATCATCCATTCTTATTCGAAAATAGAGCTCCTGAAGCCTATAAATATAGCCCTAGGGCATTCATTTAGACAAATCTGGAATTCTCGAGCCTCGGCAAAGCCCTGCTGAATTGGAGACTGAAGGAGCACAAATTTCAGAGAGGAGGAGAAGATCAGATTGAGTTCTTTACCATAGAAGAAGAGTTCATCAGATCTATAGTTTTTAGTTCCTTCCCTTAAGATCGTACCTAGCTGCGATCTCGAGAAGAGTGGTTTTCTCGCTGTTGCCGAGATAATCGCTTCGGTTTCTTGATTCCTTCACGAATCAATGAAACTTCGGATCGATCTGATTGTTCAGTGGTCCACAGATATCAACATCCTCGTCACAGGCAAAGATCCCACAAAAAAAGTGATAGGCGATAAATACCTGTTGCGTATTATTTGAAAGAGAGTTGTAATTTACTTTCATTGTATCGAAAGTCTTATAAAAAAACTATTTTTTCTGAATTTATTGTAACACCCAAAGTTATAACGAATTCTGTAATGAAAACAATTTTCTCACCAAACAATAATCTACACTAATTGGGAGACTATACATGCTAGTTCGGATGGGGATATACAATCTGTTACTTGCTAACTCTTTTCCCCAATGACTAAGCACATAGCGTGTCATCCTTGTCCACCATTTATCAGTAGATGAATGAACCCAAGAAAAGCACCTATATTTCCTGATCGGTAGCTCCCTTCCCAATCGAGCTAGACGATTCTTCATAGTACTTGCTTTTACTATTAGTTTATTCTACGGCAAACAGTCCTGGACCAACACCCCAGGATGAAGACCACGGATAGAATTCCTATCACTTGAACCCAAAGTGTTGGTGTCCCTATAGATGAATCCGCAATGAATGCGTTCATAATCTTCCGTCAACCGCCAGGATATTTCGCGGGTCACCGCCAAATTCCTAAGTTGTATAAGGGAATGGTGTCAAGGAATAGGAGGCAAGAATTGAAATACTCAACCATGCTCAGTCAACCACTACTCCGAGCCACATGAGAATCTTTCAGGATCCTCGACAGAGTCGCCTAACAGATATTGGGGCTTCCTTAAATGTTTAGTAGACTCCTGATACTTGGTCAAAGGTACGTCAGTAATCAACTAGCATAGAATACGATGATCCCCTTGTTGTACAAGATCAGGGACGTCCTCCGATCAATCCACACTAAATTGAGGAGCCTCTCTAATCATAGGACTCTCGTCAAAGGAAGCATAGGTGGTGCCTCTTTGACCGGATACTTCTCTATCAGAGAAGGCTATGGACAAGAAATTGACTGCAAAGGAATTTTTTTATAAATCGGAACACAGTTAAAAGAATATTTATAAGGCGAAATAAGAAGTCAAACTCATCCCGTTAATCCATGAGATAGAGTCACTATCTTGTGATTAGCGAGACGATTTCAGTTGTTCCACGCACGAGAGGCAACGTTCATTATCGTGTAAATAACATGACAATATACCATGCCTTACAGAGTGTGAAATAGCGTAAAATCACCCCTTTCGGCTTGCGACGTGTTTTGACCAAGAAAAATACATCTTTTAAGCATCGATCCCTACAAAGGAGGGTACCATCTCTTTCCAAATGCCTCGCGAAAGGAGAGCAAACGAGGATATACATGCAAAATCCAACTTTTGAATGGAATAAAGTCAAGGGAACTCACCTCCATATGATGAAGCCACGGGATCCTCTCTCTCTCTCAGGTGCATGGAGGCTGATCGAATCCTCGGGATGTGCACTCTCTTCAGGGACATGATAAAAATAGGATTTTGACTAAAAACCTACAAGAAAAAGTTAGGGTTTTGGATAAGATTTCAAACAAAAGTTGGAAAAAGCTTGTAGGCAAGCACCCTCAGGTTCGATTCTTACCAAGAATCGACAAATATCAAGGCACGGTGAGGTGAAGTAAAGGCTCGAGCCCGAGAACAATGGGCAAAATCCTACACAAAAAAAGAAAAGTTAGGGTTTTGAGGAGCAATTCAAAATAAAATCCATGAAACAAACCCTCAATTCAAAGCTTTGGGCGTAGTTTTACTTGGGATCAAAGAAAGAAGAGGTCTTGGTGAAGAAGAACCAAAGGAAAGAGTTGAATTCTCGAGAAGAACACTGAAACCCTAGTCCTCTTGAACCCAAATCCGACGAAATTGAAGAGAGAAAGGAGATAGGAGAGATTTAGAACTCTTTTATAGGGTTTGGGGAAGGTTTTCGAACTCAAGAACACAGGAAAAGTGACTAAAAAATACCGCAAGTCCCGATCTTAAAAAGCCAGAACCCGACTGTCTTGCACATGCGAGACAATCGACACTGTCTCGCACATACGAGACAGTCTAAACTATCTCGTGTGAAGGGTTATATGGGCACACTTGCGAAGTGTATTTTGGTACACCCTTGACTCATTTCTAGTACATTTCAACACTCCGATGAGTGTACGAGTATAAATTGCATCTCCTTGAACCTCCGATAGGTCTACGAGGTTAAACTAATTCCCAAAACTCCAATGAGTATACGAGTATAAACTGATTCTCCGCACTCCAATGCCTTAAGATCTTAAACTGTGTAGACTCCAGTTAACACATGAGTATAAACCTCATTCATGCATCACAACGAATGTCAATGCGTCAACAAATTCACCAAAATAAGGCTCAAGATGAAAATCCAAGTCAAAATTACCTCTGGGAGTTCAATCGCGATTCAGATGCAAGCTTCCGACGATGATAACCAATTCAACATCAATTCAACGATGCAAGCTAATTCAGGTATCATTGAACTAGTTTCAGTTCAATATTTCGACAACGGTCAGACGATAAACACAATAACAGAAGAATTCAGACTATTCGACAAAATACTGAATAGACTAAAAGCTGAAGAAGTCAAGAATTGAAGGCTGGATTTATCTTATCCAAAGTATTCTAGACTCCTTAATAATAAATATTGAGGAGGTTGAAAACTTTGGAGTGGGCATCTGTAGGCATCAGAAATTTCCTATAAGTTCCCGGACACAGCTCAAGATGAAGAGGAGATGATGAATGTCATCATCTAAGTCAGGAAGGATCATTCGATGCCAAGAAGTATGTGAAACTATGAAACAACAGAGCCCGATGCTGTCACACAAACAAATGAGATAAAATACACTGACTCTACTTCCGAGACAATGTCAACTGTCTTGAAAATGCACAATATCAATTGTCTCGGAAATAGGGAGGTAGTGTAACTCCCCTTTTGACGATTTTCTTGGACTTCGTACGACCCACGTGGCTTCATAACTGCTTAGGATCATCCATAAACATGGGCAAGCCATTACAAACTGAAGAGACACTCAAAATCCCCAGAAACCATAGAATTTAACAAATTAAATGTCGGTTATAAAATTGCTTGGAAATACCCCTTCTTCCGAGACAATGGACACTGTTTCGGAAATAGGAGTTGACGGACAATGTTTGTTTTGACTTCTTATCTTTAGAAATGGTTCCCAGGGGTTATAAATACTTCCCCTACACCCTTGTGCATGAGAGAGAGAGCTAATTGGTAGCAGATAATAGATATTTTAGTGAACTTCGGAGAGAGTCTTGCACCGTTTTGTAAAGGAATCCTCAAAGTCTTTGGTATTTTCCTTGAGATCTAAGATTTGACATGATCTTAAGAAGAGTATTTTATCTCACCTTATTTTGATATCCACTTTTTTCCTTGTTTCTAAAATAAAACATCGACTCCAAGCCTTCTTCAGATCACTCTAGATATGTGACTCGGTCGTCCACGGACTAACCTGTTCCTGGTACAGGCAAAGATCCCATGCAAGCAGAGGCTGCTAAAAAAGAGTTTCTGCATGTGTTTCTAGGAGATATCATTTGTTTATTTTTGTTGTAATGAGAGATGTTATAAAAATTTAACTCTCTTGAATATGTAATTGATAAATAATTGTAATGGATTCAGTAATAAAAGTGATTTCCGATGCAAACAAAGTTAAATGAAATAGTATTAAGGCACTCAGTCTTTACAAAATGAAATACAACTCTAAATGTCTAAAAACACATAACAAAACACTATGGAGTTCTAAATAACTACTAATCATATATGATGGATGCTAAGAAGAAAGTCCATCAACCTGTGACTCTCTGAATACCAGGCTCGTTGCCTGAAAAGAGGGAAAACAACGAGCGTTAAAGCGCTAGCGAGATCATCTCCACCGCCCCTAGGGGAGGGGATTAGGAGTATATATAAAAAAATACAGGTTAGTACATATAGTTATAAAATCATCTATCCTAAACTAAGTAAAAATTAATATTTAGAAATCCACAACACGAGAATAGGTACGTCGAGCGAAATAATCCAAATAAGGAAACCCTTATGCATATACCTCTTATCTCAAATTATGAACCGCTACATACCAACTTCAAATCCTATGAATAAAACGATGAATAAAAGAAATACAAATCCAAATCTCAACCAATACAAGTCATGCCAAATCCTCATACTACCCTCTGGTAGTGGCACAGTCACAAGAATAACATCCCGATCAAAGAGAACTCAAATAGAATATGCAATATATGACAACCTCAGCCCTGTACCGTACTCTCGAGGTAAATATCATGGGAGCATGAATGCAGTCTGTGTAATACTCTATTAGAAATAATGATGCTAAACGGGTGTAGTCTACTGAGATTCCATTGCACTATACCAACTAACAACCCTAAGTATAGTCTACCGCAATCTCATTGCAGTATGCCAACTAACCACCTAATTCTGGAAATAGTGAAGCACAACGGAATGTAGTCTACTGCGATCTCATTATAGTATACCAACTAACCATCTTAAGTGTAGTCTACCGCGGTCTTATTGCGGTTTGCCAACTAACCCACTCAAGCATCCAAACAATCATGAAATACAAAATGTGTCATTCTCTAACATAACAAATCAAAATATAGAATTACATACCTCTAAACGCACGTGCATGCTCAAATTCCAAATACGTGTGCTCTAGTGGTCAAGCACGTGTTTCGATGTGCAGACCCAAATGTCGTGTTCGTGATCAACTCATGCGCCAAAAACAAAATCACAAAAATACTCTGCTCAGTCGACCGATACCTCACATCGATCGACTAGCAGCAACATGACCAAATCGTGCACGCAACAAGCAGCAACCAATTGACCGATGCACCTAGTCGGTCGACTGGCCAGCTCCAGAAGGCAAGACAGCAAGATGGGTTCGTTCGAATGATCTTGTAGATCGATCGACCGACGCTAAGGGCAAATTCCGGTTCGATTTTCACGCTTTGTTTAAAAGCATAAAAAATCAAAAAAATTTGCAATAATACATATATTAAAACTTGTTAAAGGTGATTAAGGTTTAGTTATATACATGAAGTATAATTATTATATTTGCGGGGATTCTAACAATCCTAGCATATTCATATCGGAAAAATCGTCTTGAAGAACCATGAAACTCAACTAAACTCATACTAAAATCATGTTCAAAACTCAAACCTATGTCTAGAAATCCATGTTATATCTTATTAATTCAAAAAGATTTGATCTTAACATCATACGTATCAAAGAAACGATCTTGATACTTAAAATATGTTTTAAATTTTGATAAATCCAAGTAAAACCAAATAAAAACCAATTGAAATCAAGGTATGGGTTTGTAGGAGATGAAACTCGCCTCAACATGTGCAGGAATCCCCAAGTGTGCAAGAAAACAGGTTCTCCCTCGCCAAGCACCGATGATCTTGCCCTCTTTTCGGTATTTGCTTCACAAAGCTCTTCAAAACTCATAAAATATTATCTAGGGTTTTGAGGGGATTGGTGGCTGTTTATTCACGTGAAAATATTAAGAAAAAGAGAATTTTTGGGTATATATATATATATATATATGGGTAAACCCGAAATAACACAAAAAGACCCGAAACCCAGTGAAACTGGGAATCTGCCGGTCGGTCGACTAATGCTTGATATCAGTCAACTGGCAATCTCATATCGGTCGACTGATAATAGCCATCAGTCGACCAACCCGATGCTACAAGCAGTTATCAGGTTTGTTGGTATGATCACACCCGTCGCTCAACTAATGGTTTGCCATTAGTTGACTTATGATCTCCTTTCACTCGACTGATAGGCAATCATCAGTCGACTTATCCGAGGCATTTTCCAGCGTAGAGATTTTTGCTTGTTTGCATGTTTTCACTTGTTTTGTGCATGTTTAACACTTTTATACTCTCATGTATACACTTAATTGATCTCAAGATCAATTACTAACGTACTCATTTATCCATAAATGATATTTATCATAATATAACTCATTTATTACTATTTACCATAGTATTTTCAAAAATTATGGGGTTTTACATTCACACCCTTAAAAGAATTTCGCTTTCAAAATTTTGCAATCGTATCTTAGAGATTAATAATACGATAAAAGTATGTTGAGGGGATAATCTAAACAAGGAAACCCTCATATACACATCTCGTACCATTAATCTCCATATATGAATCACAAGCGATATTTACACTTAACAATCTAGAATGTAAATATTCACACTTAACCCCTAATTAAACGAAACTATTACGTCAGACGAAAAATCCAAACAAGAAACCCCCCGTGTATATACCATATGTTCCGAATGATTAGGAGCTAAGTGCTAATATCCTCATTTCAGCGTTAAACATAAATGTGGCTATACAGATAATATAAACACAACCATATCATAATCAACATTTTACCTACTCAAACAGGTGTGGGTAGTTATGACTGTAAAAACCTAAAAATTTTGAGTTAACAATTGATAAATTAAATTTATGTGTGATTAATTATAATAAGTGGATATTTATTGTGAAAGTATCATTAAATAGTGTATGAGTATACTAACAAGTGTTTTGTGTTTAAACAAATTCAACCATGAGAAAGAATCGAGTCGAAAACATGCACAATGCCCAAATCCTAAGAATCTAGAAAATTCTAGTCTGGTTGACCGCCACTGTCGACCACAGTCCGGTCGACTGCCACGGTAGACCGCGAAACCAAAAAACTGTTATTCCTGTTTTGACTTGGTTTCGGGTATTTGAGGCCTATATTTGTTTTCCCTACTATATATACATATTTTCACGAGTTTTTACATATTTCTTAGTAATCTGAAAACCCTAGCAGCCACCAAACTCTCCTAAAAACCCTAATTTGATTTTGAGAGAGAGATTAAGGGCTCTAAGGCGAGATTTTCGGTTTGTGGCTTGGAGATCTACTTTGGAATCCTATCTTTCATGTTTTGCATCAAGTCTCAAGCGAGTTTCATCTCTTGTAATCCGTCCCCCTTATTTTAAAAAGTTTTTAAAGAAATTTAAATATGTTTTATAGAGCCAAATTGACTAGTTTGTGAATAAAAAATAATCTTTTGTATTATATGTGTAAAGACTAGGCATTTTCATGTTAAGAATGAAATTACAAAAGTGTTTTAAGATCTGAAAGAAATAAATAACGTGGTTTAACTGAGAATTTGTGATTTTATCTTCGCTTTGACGTTTCATGCATGTTGAAGAGTTTGATTACGATTTATTATGTAAATAATCATATTTCATATGTTTGATTATTCCCAGAGATATAAGTCTGCTATTTACAATATTCTACACAAGTTTCAGGATGAATTAAACCAGTTTAAATCACAAACACACGCACAAACACAATTTGTCAAAACCTACACAGAACAGGGTTCTGTTCATGTGCCGGTCGACCGTGCCTAAGCGAAAGTCGATCGCGTGCCAGACAGAAGTCTAGAAATTCTAAAATCACGTCTGGTCAATCGTGCCTAATCAGCGGTCGACCGCGTGCCAGACAGAGGCCAGGGCAGCCTCTGAAACGCGATGTGGTTGACCACCACTTAATCACGGTCGACTACCAGACTGACATATTGCTAGTGCATGTTTTTCTTCTCTATCGTTGATTTTGAGAGAATTTTTCAATCTTGTTATGTGGTATTATGATGTTTATGAGTTATTTAACACCTAAAGTGTTGGTAAACACCATATTTTGATACGTACACC
>BQKN01000697.1:3065-17755 GCA_022839385.1 Asparagus kiusianus | reverse complement strand
ATATCTGTAGTTTCTTCAGATGCTCCATAGAAGCTAGATATTTTCAGATTCTAGACTTGTTTTTTCATTTTGTAGAAACTAAATGCCTTAGTGAGATTTATTTGACTCTTCATTCTGAGACATGATACATTATTATAGTTTAGAGATACTCTTATTCTATTTCAGTGGAGCTCATTTGTTGATTATTTCTCATATACTTCTTTTGCATATTCTGTTCTTATACTATTTCCATTATTTGCTTGTTTTGTACCTTCACCTATTTGTTGATTCTACTAGAGAGATAGTAACTATGATGGTGAAACATATCGTAGCATGGTGTTGGTGCTTGATAGGTTTGACAATCTGGGTTTCACCATAGACTACAGCCTTGTGTGAACCCTGGGGTATCACAGCAACACATGTCCTCCTTGCGCTCCCAAGAAGCCTCCTCAGCTCCTTTCTGGTTCCACTGAGCTTTGACTAACGGAATCACCTTGTTTCTAAGTCTCTTGTCCTCTCTAGCAAGAATGTGAACTGGAATCTCAATGGTGGTTAAATCTGTCTGTAGCTCAATCTCTAGCGCATCTAGCACACTGTTCTACTCCTCGTCACGTAAATGCTTCTTGAGCATCAAAACATGAAAAACATCATGCACACTGTAGGCGTCAAAAATTACCCTCGGATTCCTACACGCAGCTCGAGACAGAGAGAAGATGAAGAACATCATTATCCAAATTAAGGAGAATTATTTGATGTCATAGAGAAGCTAACAAATGCACGAAGTGAGTTGATAAAGCATACAAACCAACGGGATGATACAATAACGAAGAAGCGACTCGACCTGGGGTTATGTTTCATCCACAAAGGAGTAAGCACCACTCATAGCTTACTCATCCCATAGATGTCTTACCCATGGGAGATTGTAGATATCTTCGTGAGTTTTCTAATGCACCTTGGATCACTTCATTCTAAGATCGGACGAGGGAGTTAGAGCCAAAATACACGAGATACTACAGACTGTTTCGCACCTACGAGACACCAATTATATCTCATATATTTTGGTCATGATACGATTCGAATATAAAGGATCTCAAAAGATAAAAGTTTTAGGTCTTTTTATTAACTTTCCAACGCATCTTGAATCATCTCATTCTGAGGTAGTACAACCTGTCTCGGACATGTGTAAGACAGTCGAAGTGACTCGCGACCAGGTCAGCTCCTGAGGATAAGATTGGCTTCTAAAACTCATTGGGATCATCCATAAATATATGGGGTTATCCTTAAACATGCGAAAGCTGTTACACAACCAAAAACCCACCTAAACGGATAATAACGGCTGTTCTTTGACCCTATTCACAAAAACAACATTCCTATCATAAACACGATATTTAAAGCCTATAAATACACCCCGAGCACCCTCATAAAGACAGATCTAAAGGAAGCCATGAATTTTAGAGGATCTAAGGTGAGGTTCTGGTGAATTTGAGAGAGGCTAGCAGATTTTGGCGAACTCTGGCATAAAGAAGGAGCGTATCGAAGGATCTGAGGCCCGCCCCCCCATTCCTTGAGATCATGTTTAGTCTCGATCTCGAGAAGAGTCATAATCTCGCTTGGTCGAGATTATCACTTTAACGATTACTTTCTTTGTGAAGTAAGAGCTCTAATTAATCATTCTGTTAACCGGATCCGATCCGAGGCGGTCCACGGATAAACCCCGGCACAGGCAAACATCACACGCAAACAAAGACTAATAAATAGGATCTGTATATTGTTTGACAAAGTTTTAATCTTTATTTTTTATTGTGTAAGGAGATCTTATAAAAAGATGAACTTTTCTATTTTGTGAACTTGTAATCGATAAACGATTGTTACAGGTTCAATGGCAATGAAGAAATTAACTTTTGACCCAAACACGCTGGCGACCATAGTGGGAGTCAACAGCATTACTGCCAAGGCTGTCGTGCCACAGCTGACGATCAAGATCCCTGTGGCTGAAGAAGTCAAATACGAGTTCAACCAATAGAAGTTCGAGGAGTATGTCTCCTCCTCCTCCTCCAGATCCGCCTCTCCTCACAAGTGCAGGAAGGTCTCCTCCGCCCGGAAGATCCGCTGGTCTTCAGATTTGAAGACCCAAGAAGGCGATCTCCCTGCTACCACTACTGCAGTTGTACTTCGTAATAATTCGCCAGCGTCCGATGAAGCTAAAGCCACTGATTCGGACAACGCCTCCATTAAGGAGTTGACTGCTGAAGGCACGCCAACTTTATCGAAGAGAGCTCGTCAGAGACGCCGCCAACATCTCACCCGCCAATTTTCTAAGGCTTTGGAGCAAGTGGATGAGCTCCGCTACCAAGCGGATCTGAAGTCCAGGAGACACCAAATGGCTAAACCATCACCATAACAAGCTTCGAGAACCTCCTCCCAACCACCTACTAATGAATGGATTCGTGTTAAATGGAACCATTCCACTCTTGAGGAGCACATTCAGAAGCGTTGCGCACTTCTTGCGCATGCCCGGATCCTTGTGCGAAAAGCATAAGAAATGCAAAAGGAAGAGACGGTTAAGAGATCTCCGAGATCCAAACAAGTTTGGATGCCAAAGGCCAAATCACCACCTAAGGCAAAAGTAGGCGACGTTAATCCCCAGCCTTCGTTAACTTCGGATCCCGCTCCTCCTACCGCCACACCTTTGGTGAAGCCCTACGGCGACGTAGATCTCTCTAAATTTAGAATTCCTCTTAAGGATCGTCTTGGTCCTCTACTCGAAGATCAAGGCAAAGCGCCTGTTAAGGAACGCTTGGGACCGCTAAAGGATCCCCGAGCAACCATCCAGATTGGGGGTCGTACACGACCTCCTAACAAGCTAAGTCATGTGACCATGCTCTTGGGCGTGCGTGCATAAAACCAGGATCCCTTTAAGATTTCCCCCTCACACGGGTGTGATTCCAAACATGTAACTCCTGCTAATGCTAATAAAGCATTACCTATTCAGAAGAAGATACGTCAAACAAACGACAGTGTTACACCTGAAGAATCATGCAAACAGCTGATAAGTTGCTCCGGCCATAATGCCGATAAGTTGAACTATCAGGCTGGGGGTAAGTCTCGAAAGAGGAATACCCCAAAAATGCATTCTCACTGTCCATGTGAGAGATTTATTCGGGCAGTATTATTAGAATGTAGGTACCCTAAGATCGCTCCACAGAGAGTCTCTGTATTCCAAAGGCTTTCCCCTAAAGCGTTGAAACCATGGTTGACAGGGGGTAAGTCAAGGCGTTTACGTAAAAGAAAGTCAACCGGTTAAGATAAAAAAATTCCCTAAAGTCACAATCAACATGGTTGACAGAGGAAAGTCTGTGATTGCTTCAAACAGATCTAATCTTGACTTTTATCTGTGAAGAAAGTCAATTTAGGAATAGCCCAATGGATGTCTTGGCTCCAGCTAGAAGCCATCAAAAATAGGGTTGACCCAAGGATGCACAAAGGACTATCTTCAGAAGACGAACTTTCAGATACTTGCTCCGCAATCGCCACTGACGACACAATGTCTAGTGTGGGACAAGCTCGGGAAGTGTTTATGATCAACACCGAGCAAATGGCCAAAATTCTCGAGGATGCTCTAGCCAAGCAGAAAGAAGCATTCAAAATTGAAATGGAAATGACTATGCAGCAGATGAGGAAAATGCATGACCAAAAAGATTCAGGCTCTGTCTAATCAGATTGTCGAATCTAGTCGGCACAACAATGCCTATCGCGTAGGTGGCGATTCAGACATGAACGAACACCTCCATGTAGATAACCCTCCCATTGACCAAAACACTAAGGGTGGTCCCACTGAAGATAACAACACTGGGGGTGGTCCCACCGAAGATGATAATGCTAGGGGTGGTTACGTTGTTCCTCTAAGAAATCGTCCAAAGCATGATACAGATGAGGACAAAAAGATGAAAGACCTCGAGAGCAAAATCAACGCTCTGATGTCTGCTCGAGGGGTGAAGAAGACCAATATTATGTGTCCTTATCTGAGAGAGTGGGAGTCGATCCCGTACCCGACGAAGTTTAACCTGATCAACTTCACGTCGTTCGATGGGGAGGGCTCTCCTACTCAACATCTGATCTACTTCAAGTTCCACTTGAGCATGATTTTTGGCAATGAAGCCTTGATGGTTCGGTCATTCGTGGTCACCGTTCTCGAGGCTGCCTTCGATTGGTACCGCCATCTCAAGCCTGGAAGCGTAAACAGCTGGGATGACATGGAAAGCTTATTTCTCGGCAATTTCTTTGATGACGACACTAAGATATCAATCAGGACACTCTTTGAGGAGAAACAAGAAGACGAAGATATGGTCGACGACTTTGTCAAGCGCTTCTAAAATAAGGTGATGGATTGTTAAGATCCAGTGATAGAGGACTTCATCCTCCAAACCTATCATAACAACATGTCCATTGATATCTTGGAAGTTATGGGAGTTGCATCGTCCAAGAATTGGAGAGAGTTGGAGGTGCGCGCAGAGCAGACCGAACGCTTCCTCAGAAGGAAGAAAGCCGAGAGAAGCCAAACAATGGGTAACCCTCCAAAATCAAACTTCGCCTCCTGTGGAAAGGGGAAGGCACCTGTACCAGCTGTAGATGTTAATGTGACATCACAGCAACAACCTTAGAGATAGCAAAAGACTTCGGATCCAAAGCTCTAAAAAGAGTACTCCTTCAAAGACGAAGACGTTCCGGCCATTTTTGAATCCCTCCTTGAAAACAACAAGATCAAGCTACCACCTATCACAAATCAGGAGGAAGCTAATAATACTTCGGATCTAAAGTATTGCACGTACAACAGGAGGATCCTTCATCCCACCAAGGCTTTTTTCACCCTCAAGAATAGCACCCAAATCTTGGTTGAAGCTGGCGTCATAATGCTAAATTAATCTGTATCAAGACTCCGAAGAGTATACAAGTATATACTACTTCTCAATCCTCTAATAGGTGTATGAGGTTAAACTGCTCCCTGCATAATCCAATAGATATATAAGTCTAAACTATTTTCTACCTTTGACGGAAAGTTCCTAGAGAATCTTATATTCTTAAAGATAACCCAAACATGCTACTGAGGATAATGTGCTCCTTATTGGACCTAGTTTCACAAAGAAAACTGGGGGTGGATAATTCATGTAGTGAGAAGTTTCCGGAAGAATGTTACATGTAATATTCTTAGGGATAACCCGGTCATTACAAACAAAGTGATAAACACTAAACTTCCACTGTTAAAGTCCTGACATAGCACTACAAATTTTAATTCGAACGTTCTATTGCAATTGTCAAATCCCCTTCGTGTCAAGATCTCGTCATTTGATATTAAAAACCCCCACTGAGTGATTCGTACAAGTCAACACTCTCACTATGATTTATACTTTTACTCTCACTTGGTCAAACCTTTAAATAGTTAGGACTACAACTAAAATCCCCTCTTGATTCTTTCCATGAACGAGAGGTCTGTAAATTGAATGATCAAACCTTTAAACAGTTAGGATCACTCAAACACCCTATTTGATCAAACCTTCCTACAGTTAGGGCCAAAGCCAAAATTTCCTCTCGATTCCTTCCATGAATAAGAGGTCCACTTGCAAATCAAGTGATCAACCTTTCCTACAGTTAGGGTCACCTCAAACTCCCGCTTGGTCAAACCTTCCTACAGTTAGGGCCAAAACCACAATTCACTCTTGATAAATGAGAAATTCACCGTTAATTTGATAATCAAACCTTCCGACAGTTAGGATTATCCGAATCTTTTCGATTCTCAGAGTGAAGATCACACTCTTAGTTTCACTCTTCAGATTCTCGAAGTGGAGATCCCTCTTTGAGTTTTCTTTACAACTGGAGATAGAATATAAAATTCTTCCTCTCCAGTATCAGGTTCGTCTTTGCCCCAAAAGAAGACACCCCAAGAGAAGACACTACTTTTCAACTCCTAAAATCCATGCCTTACACGCGCGGGGAATTTTATCCCGAATCCTAAGTAGGCATAAGTCAGCACCTAACACGCGTTGCCAGTTTAGTCTTTTACCGATTGAAGAAGATACCAAAATCCAAATCTAGGGACTTTTATCCTAAAGCTTAAGTAGGGATAAGTCAGCGCCTAACATGCATTGTCGGGTAGTCTATTCCGGTGAGAAAGATGAAGTCTACATATTCAATATCGTAGCACTAAGAGAGTTAACTGTCTTAGCATAACGTCACATATGGAACGCACTTAAACAATCTGTATGTAATCTCGATTCAAATGGTAATCAGTAAAGGCAAGCCAAATCCATTAAAGGCTAAAGATTTTCCAAAAGTCCTAAGTCTACGTCTAATACATGTTACCGTTTATTCTTTTCACGGGAGAAATACGAAGTCTACGTATTCAATATCGTAGTACTAAAAGAGTTAACTCTTTTAGCATAACGTTACGTGAGTAATGGATTTAAACAATCTGCATGCTAGCCCGACTCAAACGGTAGTCGATAAAGGCTAATCAAACCCGTTGATGACTGAGAATTTACCAAAAAGTCTATAAATACGATAATCATTGATGCACCAGCTCTAGTAATTGGTCTCGTAACTCAAGGATCTGACAACTTTAGGATAAGATCCATTCATGTAGATGAATTAGCTTTAACAGTTAGTCCTACAGCCTCAACATTTAGGACCGTCACGCTCCAACGCTTTAAGAGCATAAAATGTGTAGACACCGGTCAACGTGTTGTGACAAAAGTCAACATCGGTCAACGCGTTGCAATGAAAAGTCAATACCGATCAATAAAAAACCCTAAAGTCAATACCGATCAATAAAAAACTCTAAGGTCAACGCGTAGCCCTAGGTCAACGTCGGTCAACGTGTAGCCTTAGGTTAACGTCAGTCAACGCATAACAATGACGATCAACGCATGACATGAGCTAAAGCTAACTCAATGACACGAGCTAAAGCCAACTCATCAGTTTCAATTCGAAACATTGACAACGGCCGGACGATAAACGTAGCGCCAGAGGAATTTCAGCTATTCGTCAAAATATTAAATAGAGCAAAAATCGAAGAAGTTAAGAATCGAAACCAACTACAGGTCCTTTTTCACTGACTAAAGGTTGAACCAAATATATTTAAAGTATTTTAGGCTCTTCTATAAAAGAAACGAGACTGAAACACTTTGAAAGGGGTATCTGTAGGCGTTAAAAATTGCCCACGGATTTCTGCACGCGGCTCGAGATAGAGAAAAGATGATAAATATTATTATCCAAATTAAGTAGAATTATCTGATATCATAGAGAAGCTAACAAATGCCCGAAGTGAGTTGACAAAGCATACAAATCAACGGGATGGTACAATAACGAAGAAGCGACTTGACCTGGGGTTACGTTTCACCCACAAAGGAGTAAACACCAATTGTGTCTTGCTCATCCCATAGATGTCTTAACCATGGGATATTGTAGATATCTTCGTAAGCTTTCTAACGTGCCTTGGATCACTTCATTCCAAGGTCGGACAAGGGAGTTAGAGCCAAAATACCCAAGACAATACAGACTGTTTCGCATCTGCAAGACACCAATTATATACTGTATATTTTGGCCATGATATGATTCGAATCTGAAGAATCACAAATAATAAAAGAGTTAAGACCAAAATACCCAAGATAGTCTAAGCTTTCTCGGACATGTGCGAGACAGTTGAAGTGACTTGCGACCAGGTCAGCTCCGGACATATTTTCTGATAAGATTGGCTTTTATAACTCCTTGGGATCATCCTTAAACATGTGGGGTTATCTTTAAACATGTAGAAACTGTTACAAAACCGAAAACCCACCTAAACAGATAATAACGGTTGTTCTTCGACCCTATCCACAAACACGACATTCCTATCTATAAACACGGTATTTAAAGCCTATAAATACACCCCTAGCACCATCATAAAGGTAGGTCTAAAGGGAGGCATGAATTTTACAGGAGCTAGGGTAAGGTTCTGACGAATTTGAGAGAGGCTAGCAGATTTTGGCGAACTCCGGCATAAAGAAGGAGCGTTTCAAAGGATCTGAGGCCCGTTTCTTGAGATCAGGCTTGGTCTTGATCTTGAGAAGAGTCATAATCTCACTTGGTCGAGATTATCACTTCATCAATTACTTCTTTTATGTAGTAAGAGCTCTAATTAATCATTCTGTTAACCGGATCCAATTCGAGGTGGTTTACAGATAAACTCCGACATAGGCAAACATCCCACGCAAATAGAGACTAATAAATAGGATCTGTGTGTTGTTTGATAAAGTTGTAATCTTTATTTTTTATTGTTTAAGGAGATCTTATAAAAAAATCAACTTTTCTATTTTGTGAACTTGTAATCGATAAACGATTGTAACAGGTTCAATGGCATTGAAGAAATCAACTTTTGACCCAAACACACACCCGACATCGATGCTGGAAGATCTAGCCGGTATGAAATGACTCTAATACATTCTACAATCCGGAACAGACCAATATATCTTGGGGCAAGCTTTCCCCATCTGCCGAATTGTTGAACACCCTTCATAGGTAACACCTTCAACAAAACAAAATCTCCAACCCGGAACTCTAAAAGTCGTCGCCTCTGATCCGCGTAACTCTTTTGTCGACTCTGGACCATGAGAATACGCTATCGAATCAACGCTCTCTTCTCTATAGTCTGCCTTATGAGCTCCGACCCAAGTAGCAAGCTGTCCTCCGGCTCTGCTTAACAAATGGAGGATCTACAAGGCCTCCCATACAACACTTCATAAGGAGCGATGCCTATGATAGATTAATAGTTGTTATTGTAAGATAACTCAATTAATGGAATATGATCCTCCCAGCTACCCTGGAAATCAATAACGTATGTGCGCAATATGTCCTCCAAAACATGGTTGACCCTCTCTGTTTGGTCATTTGTTTGCGGGTAAAAACACTACTATATGATAGCTGGCTGCCAAAAGAATTTTGGAATCCCTTCCAGAAATGTGAAATGAAAACTGAGCCTCCATCTGACATAATCGTTTTTGGAACTCCATGCAATCGTATGATCTCCCGAATAAAAATCCTCGCATAAGTCTCCATCGTATGAGTTGTCTTAATTGGTAGGAAGTGCACCAACTTCGTCAATCGATCAACAATCACCCAAATAGAATCATTCTCTTTGTTAGAACTCGGCAATGCTACAATAAATCTATTGATATATGTGCCCACTTCCACTTAGGAATGAGTAATGGCTGTAGGATTCCTACGGGTCTCTGATGTTCTACCTTCACTTGCTAACAGGTAAAGCACTTAGCTACATGTTTCGCAATATCCTTACGCATGCCGCTCTACCAAAATTCTCTCTTCTGGTCCTTGTACATTTTAGTTGTGCTTGGATACACAGTGTATCTAGTGCGGTGCGCCTCATTAAACAAATCCTTTTTTAGATACGGATTATCCGACATGACTAATCCGCCTTTCATTTGAAGACCTCCATCTGCTCCTATGGCCTAATCTATCTTGGGTTCTTTGGTGATTTCAACCTTTTGGTTTTAAATCAAAGAGTCCTCCAACTTAGCACTGACCACTCTATCAGTCTATAATGGCTGTATGCCTAAAGTTATCAAAAATGTGCTGCTCTCGCCAATCTCTGGCTTAAAGTCAAATTGACTAAGAGTGAGAAGATCTCGATACAATGAGCACCTCAAAGCTGCAAGCCCGTTATGATGCTTCCTACTCAACGCGTCTACTACAACATTCGCCTTCCCCGAATGATACTGAAGCACGAACTCGTAATCTTTGATGAACTTTACCCATCGCCACTACCTTTGATTGAGTTCCTTCTAAGAGAAGAGGTACTTCAGACTCTAATGGTCTGTAAATAGTTTAAACAGAACTCCATAAAGATAATATCTCCATGTCTTCAGTGCGAAGACTACCATTGCCAATTCTAAGTTATGAGTGGGATAATTTTCTACTCATGAGTCCTCAACTGCCATGAAATATACACCACAATTTTTTGTGTCTGTATCAAAATGCCTCCTAGACCCAATAACGATGCATCCGTGTAGACAACAAAGGTCTTATCACTGCTCGGGATGATCAACACTAGCACCGTAGTTAACTTAGCCTTCAAGGTGTGAAAGGATTTCTGACACTTTGGCCCCTAAATAAGTTGTACACCCTTCTTCGTAAGGCATGTCTGTGGGGTAGCAATCTTCAAAAAGTCCTAGATGAACTTCCTGTAATAGCCAACCAGACGTAAAAAGTTACGAATCTCTGTAATGGTCTTCAGTGGTTCCCAATTAAGAACTGCTTCCACCTTGGCTGTATCAACTGCAATGCCCTCCTTGCTAATGACATGACCTAAAAATTTGACTTCTGAAGGCAAAAATTCATATTTGATGAACTTAGCATATAACTAATGCTCCCGCAATATTTGCAATGCTAGATGAAGATGCTGTTGGTACTCGGCCTCTGATCTTGAATAAATGAAGATGTCATCGATGACAACGATCACAAACTTTTCCAAGTATAGACGAAAAACCTGGTTTATCAAATCTATGAATACTGTGGGTATATTAGTTAGCCCAAATGGCATGACAAGAAACTCAAAAGACCCATATCGAGTTAGAAAGGCGGTCTTGGAAATTCCATCTCTTGAACCTGTAACTAATAATAACCAGAACGAAGATCAATCTTCGAGAAACACTATGCTCCCTGGTACTGATCGAATAAGTCATCAATCCTCGGTAGTGGATACTTGTTCTGGATAGTGACCTTATTCAACTCATGATAATTGACATATAATCAAAGGCTGACATCCTTCTTCTTCAAGAAAAAGACCGATGCTCCCCACGGAAAATGACTCCGACGAATAAAACCCTAAGCAAATAGTTCCCCTAACTGAGTCTGTAGCTCCCTCATCTCAGCAGACGCCATACGATAAGGTGCGCGGGATATCGGCGCTGTGCTCGGTTGCAACTCGATGCAGAATTCAACCTCTCTCACTGGAGGCAATCCAGGTATGTCCTGAATGACATCCTATTACTCTGAGACCACTCTAATCTCGCTCAAATCAGCACCCCGATCCCAAAATATCACCTCCTCGACGTATGCCAGAAATGACTCCGCAAACTGGCTGCCCTGTGAGGTCGCTACAACCAACTCAGACCCATCGGACACACGTAAACTAACTGTTTTTGTAAACTTGTCAATGCTGACGTGGTAGGATGATAACCAATCCATACCAAGAATCACATTAAACTCGGACATACGCAGGATGTTCGATTCGACGATGAACTTAGACTTATCTAAGCTAATAACATATCTTCTATAGATGCTCTCTAATAGGGACGCATCTCCTAAAGGAATAGAAACTAACAAAAGAATGTCTAGGGGATGTATAACTAACTTAAGTCTATCCGTGAGAACATAAATAAATAAAAAGGAACGTGGGACTCCTGAATCAAAGAGATACGAGTTAGGAAGGAGTTCACAAGGAATGTACCTTCCACTATGGCCTCGTTCGCATCATAATCACGCAGTACATTTCATAAAGTCGACCAAAAGCTGCGGTCTATTGTGCTGAAGGCTCTGTAACAACCGAGACTATTTGTCCCTGCGGTAACTCCTGAATAGCATGCACCTGACTCTCTATCCTCAGAATTGATAGGGGTGCTTCCAGTGTCTGTTACTAACCATGGCTTTGGTTATAGTGCTTACCCTAACCCTTGCTCTGCTGGCTTCCTACTAGTGCACTACAACACTCTGTGGCTCTATGACCGATCTTATGGAAGTAAAAACAATCACCCTAAAATCTACGATGTTTCGGCGTTCTCTGGTCCTGCTGCTATTTTTGACCCTTGTCCTACTATCCTCCTATCAGCGCGCTGCGACAGTCCCTAGCTAGATGTCCATATTTATGGCAATGGTAATAATTTCCTAGAAACTTGCACTGCTTTGGTGCTTTCTGTTCTCGTTGTCACTCCGGACAATCACCTTGCTGCTGCTGGTGTTGGTCATTCAGACGAGGTTCACTCTGCTATTGAGGTCCTCCAAGTCCTGCAAATAACCTTTTTCCTTTGTCCTTACCCCCGAACTATTTTTCTTTAGGGCTTCTAACTTGCCCTGCAGTTTAGTCAACAACTGGTGGTGGCAGTGGTGTAACTATCGGTGATGCTTCTGTAATAGGCACGGTTGGTGTGACCGGTGGTGGAACTTCAGATGACGGTAGTGCTAGCGGAATCTGGTTTGCCATTTGCTCCTATAGTGCTGCTAGTCTAGCTGCAATTGGTGCTATGAGGTCGATTAGATATTGTGGAGCCTGTTACGGCTCCGACTCTAGCTCAGCTTGCCCAGCTCGTCTTGACATCTATAATTTTAGGAGGAGAGCTTATTAGACACAGTAAATGAGATCTCAAGAAAAATAACGAATATATAACAATAGATAATCGTATCACATATCATTTATTCAAAATACTTTATAATCAAAGTAAGATAGATATCATAAAAAATTCGTAATTTTTGAGGTATACGTATAACGTCCTCACTCAATCTAGGAATTCCTAGCGGACTCTATACATGAATCCTAGGAAACTTTATCCTACCTCCACGACTCAACACAGGATGATCTTAAGGATGCTAGAACTAGAGCTCTGATACCAACTATGACGCCCCCGATTTCACACAAAGCTACAGTCCAAGGTGAACCCGAGAATGTTAAACCTACTATACACCCACACAATACAACAACATATTTCACCATCATAGTAATATCTCTCTAGTAGAGCTAAACAATAAAAAGTGTAGGTACAAAGCAGATAGGGTAAAGATGACAGTACAATGAACATGATATAGGGAAAGAGATAATCAAATAATCATATTCAATGAAGTAAATAAACTAAAACAAATGTATAATATCTCAATACATGAGTCAAATGAAACAGTATTAAGGCACTCAGCCTTTACAAAATAAAATACAACTCTAAATATCTGAAAACAAATAATAAAACACTATGGAGTTCTAAATAACTACTAATAATATATGACGGATGCTAAGCTGAAAGTTCGTCAACCTGCGACTCTCTGGATGCCTGGTTTGCTGCCTAAAAAGAGGAGAAACAACGAGCATCAAAGCGCTAGTGAGATCATCTCAATCGTCCCCAGGTGGAGGAGGTTAGGAGTATATAAAAAAATACAGGTTAGTACATATAGTTATAAAATCATCTATACTGAACTAAGTAAAAATTGATATTTAGAAATCCACAACACGAGAATAGGTACGTCGAGCAAAATAATCCAAACAAGGAAAGCCTCATGTATATACCTTGTATCTCAAATTGTGAATCTCTAAATACCAACTCCAAATCCTATGAATAAGACAACGAATAAAAGAAATACAAATCCAAATCTCAACCAATACAAGTCACGTCAAATCCCCACACTACCTCGGGTAGTAGCACAGTCACAAGAATAAAATCCCGATCAAAGAGAACTCACATAGAATATGCCATGTATGACAACCTCAGTCCTATACCCTACTCTCAGGGTAAATATCATGAGAGCATGAATGCAGTCTGTGTAATACTCTATTAGAAATAATGATGCTAAACGAGTGTAGTCTACTGTGATTTCGTTGCAGTATACCAACTAACTACCCTGAGTGTAGTCTATAGCGGTCTCATTGTGATATGCTAACTAACCACCCAATTCTAGAAATAGTGATGCACAACGGAATATAGTCTACTGTTGTCTCATTGCAGTATACCAACTAACCACCCTGAGTGTAGTCTACTGCGGTCTCATTGTGGTATGCCAACTAACCCACTCAAGCATCCGAACAATCATGAAATGTGAAATGCAAAATGCATCATTCACTAACATAACAAATCAAAATATATAATTACATACCTCCAAATGCGCGTGCGTGCTCAAATTCCAAATATGTGTGCTCCAGTGGTCAAGCACGTGTTTCTATGTGCGGACCCAAAACTCGTGTTCGTGATCAACTCATGTGCCAAAAAAATTCCCAAAAATAATCTGCTTAGTAGAGCGATACCTCACATCGCCTAGCAGCAACATGCACAAATCGTGCACGCAACAAGCAGCAACCAATCGACCGATGCACCTAGTTGGTCGACTAGCCAGCTCCAGAAGGCAAGACAACAAGATGGGTTCGGTTGACTGATCTTGTTATTCAATCGACCGATGCTAAGGGTAAATTCAGGTTTTGGTTTTCAAGCTGTTTAAAAGCATGAGAAAATCAAAATTTTTTGCAATAATACATATATTAAATATTGTTAAAGGTGATTAAGGTTTAGTTATCTACATGAAGTATAATTATTATATTTGAGGGGATTCTAACAATCCTAGCATATTCATATCAGAAAAATCATCTTGAAGAACCATAAAACTCAACAAAACTCATACTAAAATCATGCTCAATACTCAAACTCATGTTTGGAAATTTGTGTTATATCTTATTAATTCAAGAAGATTTGATCTTAACATCATACAGTTCAAAGAAACGATCTTCATACTTAAATATGTTTTAAAGTTCGATAAATCCAAGCAAAACCAAATAAAAACCAATTAAAAATGGGGTACGGGTTTGGAGGAGATGAAACTTGCCTCAACACGTGCAGGAATTCTCAAGAGTGCAAGAAAACAGGTTCTCCCTCGCCAAACGCCGACGATTGTAGGTTGGAAAAATTGTAATGAAG
>BQKN01000696.1:118456-137888 GCA_022839385.1 Asparagus kiusianus | reverse complement strand
TATGTACTAATGTACTAAGCTCAGGTTTACATTAACAATAACAAGGTGACTAATAATATTAGCCATCAAATGCTTATATATATATATATATATATATATATATATATATATAATCATTAAACCATAAATTAATATTTAGCAGAATTAATAAATACAAGACTATATATTTTATTATTTACTTATTTTGAAAACTCAGAAAATTCCAGAAATTAGGAAAAATATTAATAAAATATAATATAACATTTTAAATACTAGAAAAATTTATTTAAATACGTATCAAAATTTACGGTTGTTACAGATGTCCTTCTGGTCCAACCTTTGAATTCTCTGCCTCCTGAGGAGTCATCTCTCAATGCAAAGGTGGCTTTTGTTAGGAGATGTTCCAGATTTGTTGACTTGGAACCCATGAATGCAGTAGACAGAGCTTCTCCAAGAATTGCAAGGAATGCTGAAAAATCTTCCCAAGGAATCTCTTTTAATGGTTAAGGTGACTTTTCTTCATCTTCAAATCTGGGTTCTTCTTATGTCCCTATTTTATTTGATACTTGTTCTAACAAGCAATTGCAGAAATTTGCTTCTCAGTGTGCTATTATTCTTGAACCTCAAGAGGATTTTGATCCTCTAAAAAAATTAAGGTAAATAGAATAGGAGAGAGCTACTTTAGAGTAGACTCTTGGTTTACACCATCTTGGGGGTGTTTCTGATATACCATGTTGATCACATGGAATGTGAGAGGTTTGAGTTTAAGCTCCAAAAGATTTGGTGTCAAAGATTTTTGTTTTTTGAATAAATCTGAGATTATATGTTTACAGGAAACTAAGTTGGATTGCATTAATGATAATATCTTAAAAAGTTTTGGGGGTACTTTTTTTGATTGGGTATGTTTACCCTCTATTGGTGCTTCTGGTGGTAACATGATTGGATGGAATTGTAATAAGTGGAAAAAAATTCAGGAAATTTCTGGGAGCTATGTTCTGTCAGTTGTTTTGCAGAATAACAAAAATGGTTTCATATGGACTGTTTCTTCAGTTTATAGACCTCATTGTAATAGTGAAAGGATTCTTTTTTGGCAAGAACTCAAAAATATAAAAGATAATATTTCAGGTCCTTGGGTTGTAGTGGGGGATTTTAATCTTACTATCAACTCAGATAAAAGAAAAGGAAAGAGTAATCATAGAAGAGAAATGGAACTTTTTAATGAAATGATTACTGATTTGGAATTAATTGATAGCCCTCTTCATGGCAGAAAGTTTACTTGGTCTAATAAAAGAAGATCTCCTTCTATTGCTAGATTGGATAGAGTTTTTTTCAACTTTGAATGGGATGATGTTTTTCCTTTTTCTAGACAACAAGGGCTCTGTAGTCAACTGTCAGATCATGCCCTTATAAGTTTTGACTATGGGGATAACCAACAAAGCACTAAATTGTTCAGATTTGAAAAAATTTGGCTAAAGTCTGAGGAGTTCAAAAAAGGAATTCCATTATGGTGGAAATGTGCTCCTTCAAGTGGTTTTGCTGCAAAAAATTTTATTGGCAAATTAAGATTTTTAAGGAAATGTATAAAACAATGGATTCATACTAATTTTCATAGTGTTAAAAAAAAAGATTTATTTGATAAGCTTCTAGAATGGGAAGTATTAGAAGAGTCCAGAGATTTAACAGATGATGAGATGATTAGCAAAAATGATATCACGTTTCAGTTGAATGAAATTTTGCTTCAAGAAGAACAAATGTGGAAACAAAGAGCAAAAACTCATTGGCTCAAAGAGGGGGATCATAATACACCTTATTTTCATAAGATTGCTAATGGTACGAAGAGATGTAATTTGATATCTTCAATTACAGTTAATGATGTGGTTATTAGTTCTGAGGATGGTATAGCTCAGGCCTTTTCTAATCATTATAATCAAGTTTTTGGGCAAACTGTTATTCACAGATGTCACTTAGATTGGGAGAAATTATTCCATTTGGATGATTGGGGTCTAGATGATATTGAACACCCTTTTCTATGAAAGAAATCCATAAAGCCATTTTTGATATGAATGGTAATAAATCTCCTGGTCCTGATGGGTTTCCTGCTCTTTTTTATCAAGTTTTTTGGGATACTGTCAAAGGAGATATTATGAGGTTATTTGTAGAATTTCATGAGGGCATCTTAGAAATCAATAGATTTAACTTTGCTCATATTGTTCTTATTCCAAAAAAGAATGATGCTAACTCTATTAATGATTACAGGCCCATCAGTTTGTTAAATGTGATTTATAAAGTGATTACTAAAGTCTTGACTAACAGACTGAATTCTAAGTTAGAGGTGCTTAAAGACCCTTTACAATCTGGTTTTATTAAAGATAGATTTTTGCTTGATGGAGTTGTGGCAGCTCAAGAAATTATCAATGATTGTTTCCAGAATAACAAAAAAGAAGGGATTTTATTAAAACTAGATTTTGAAAAAGCCTATGATTTGTTAGACTGGAATTTTATTTTAGAAGTCTTGAAAGCCAAAAAATTTGGTGATAAATGGATAAATTGGGTGACTTTATGTTTGAAAGATGGTTTATCTGCCATCAACATAAATGATAAACCTGGAAATTAGATTATGTCTAAAAGGGGAGTTCGTCAAGGAGATCCTTTGTCATCTCTTCTTTTTGTTTTGGCAGCTGATTCTTTTACTAAGATGTTGAAGTTAGCTGTTGATGCTCAGCTAATTGAAGGATTAGGTTCTGAAAATATGAGGCTTAAAGTTTTTTGCTTACAGTATGCTGATGATACTTTGATCTTTTGTAAAAATAAAAAAGAGCACTTGACTATGTTGAAGCTGATTTTATACTGCTTTGAATTAGATTCAGGCTTAACAATAAGTTTTAACAAAAGTGTTCTCATTGCTCTTGAAGATAATGAGGTTTTACAGCAGAATCTGGCTTGCATGATGAATTGTAAATGTGGTAATTTTCCTATTACCTATCTTGGAATTCCTTTAAGGCCAGGAAAATTAAAAAGAGATGACTGGTTTCCTTTGATTGAGAAAATTGAGAAAAGATTAGCTATTTGGAAAGGTAGATTCTTATCAAGAGGAGGGAGATTGGTTTTGATTAACTCAGTCCTCTCTTCTATGCCAATCTTCTGGTTGTCTTTCTTCTTATTCCCAGTTTGGGTTATTGAAAAAATTGATTTTATGAGGAGAAGATTTCTATGGACTGGATCTTTGGAGCATAAAGGGTGTACTAGTCTGGTTAAGTGGGAGGAAATTTATAGACCAAAGCAAATGTGGTGGTTTAGGAGTAAAAAATCTAAAAGTGATGAATAAAGCTCTCTTAGGTAAATGGCTTTGGAAATGGTTTAATGGCAATTATGAGCTTTGGAAGCAAATCAGTTATCATAAGTTTTTTGAAAGAAAATCATGGACTGAATATCTTCATTCGGGTAAAGTACATTTATCATGGTTTTGGAAAGGCTTCTGGACTAATATTGACAGCTTTCTTTGCAGTACTCAAGTGGAAGTGGGAAATGGAAAATTTACTCTTTTTTGGCTTGATAAATGGTTAGGTTCATCTACTCTTGCTTCTCTTTTTCCATCTTTGTTTAAACTCTCTACATCTCCTTATGCTACTGTTTGTAGATTGAGAATCAAAGAAGACAATTTATGGAGATGGGTTCTTCAATTTAAGAGACAATTGACTGGTGATCTTGTTTCTCAGTTTTTTAAACTATTGGATATTCTTAATCCGATAAGCTTATCATATGGGGAAGATAAGAGAAAATAGCTATGGGAGAATAAAAAACTTTTTCAGTTAGATCATTCTATCATTTTCTTATTGATGGGGGATTAAGGTATGATTGTGCAAGGTTATGGGAGCTCCCTATTCCTTTGAAAGTCAAATTCTTAGTTTGGCTGGCTTTTAGACAAAGTTTGAATACAAAAGATACATTGAAAAAAAGGGAATTCATTTAGAAAATACATGTTGTTTATGTACTAAGGTGGTTGAAAACCATACTCACATATTTCTTAACTGTGAGTTTGTTCAATCTATTTGGAAACTTATTCAATGCAAATTATAAATTGAAGAGGACTTCAAGTTGGATTCTCTTAAAAATCTGTGGCTGAATTGGAACACTATTTCTCTTGGGGATTCTAGAATGAAAAGAGATGTTACTATCTGCTATCTCGTTTGGTGTATTTGGTAAGAACACAATGATAGATTGTTTTCTAACAAGAGGAGGAGTTATATTATGATATTGCACAAAATCATGATTTTCTCAACTCTTTGGCTAGGTATGAAAAAGGAATCTGCCAGAACCACAAGATTGCAGGAAAGAAAGAGGAAGAAGATGGCTGATATGAGGCTAGACGCGGGGTTCAAGGTTGCTGCTGGAGATGATGACAGAAGCTTAGAGGTAGTCATTCAGCTGGAATGATCCCTGTTGATAAAATATTTTGTGATAGTTGTTTTTTGAACTCAAAAACTATAGTAGTTTCTATATCTCTTTTATGTGACATTACAGTCAGTTTTGGGTTGTTCTCTAACTTGTGGTTAGAGTATGAGTTATTTGTATTCTTGATATGTAGTTGGTCTTGAACAAAGATACATATTCTAAGTTGGGGATATGTACCTATTATGTAACAAGCTCTTTTGTTATTTAGCTGGCTGGGATATCTTTATGGTATCCCATCCTTTCTCTCAAAAAATAAACTAGGAGACGACAGTCGAAACTAAAGCTGCTGATGGACTCCTTTTATAAAGAGAGATTTTTGTTCTTGGGATATGTTATGACTATGCCCTTGTCTATTTCATGTGATGAACGATGTCTAAGACCTCTTCTCGTTCATAAATGAGCAGAGGCTTGGTTTAGTCTCCCTAATAACTTGAGTACCTAAGGCTGCTTTTGGCATGAGGTTAAGGGACGAGGTTTGAGGATAATGGTAAACTTAGTTAATCCATCACGAAGGGTTAAAAATATTCTAATTCTGTTTGGATTCGATAGTTAAGATCAGGGGTTAAGTCTTTTGTGTTTGGCAAATGAAGGAGGGTTAAGAAGATTAATGTCATTATTTTTTTCAAAAATACCACTTTCACCCTTACGTAAAATTTATAAATAATTACCTCATTAAAATAAAAGGAGCTTGAATTTATGTAAAGGTGACTATAAAAGTATTACAATTCTGTATTATTCAATAAATGATTGTTTATAAGGTAAATAAAAATAAATTATCATTTTCGCGTCATTTAAAAAGCTATAGAGAGATAATGAGCTAACAAAATATTATATGGCTTCTTATCTATCAATAAACTTAGCAAAAAAGATTTGATTATTCAAGGAAAAAACAATCTACTCATAGCTCTATATAAAATTATAATTTTTGCTAATATAAAGATTATAAAAGACATAATTCAACCTCCTTATACTTTAATATTTAACAACTACCGATATTAGTTATTCCAAAGCTACAAAGCAATCCTCTTGCGAAGCTGCTCACCTACTAAACTTTCATCTGCACCAATCATGTATTGGGGGTCTTCTTCTTCCTCCTTCTCATCTTCATCCTCATTCATCTCTAATCCATTGATCATATTATAGTATTTATCATTTTCCTGATGCCTTTCAATAAAATTATGAAGAACACAACAAGCTACAACGATTTTGACTTGAGTTTTATAAAGAAATGGAGCAACAACTTCCAAAATTTTGAATCTTTACTTTAAAATTCCCCATGCTTTTTCCACTCAATTACGTAGTTGTGCATATCTATGATTATATTTGCCTTTAGTATCTCGATAGGCTCTGGTGGTCTTATTTGCAAAATCTCCAAGATGATAGCGTGATCCATGATATGGGGCGATAAATTTTGAAGCATTAGCATATCCCGAGTCAACTAAGTAAAATCGACTTACATATTTAAAATTATCTGACTTTACTACTAATTGATTCCAAATAAACCAAAAAGAAAAATATTAAAATTTACCTTCAGGAACATTAAATTTACCATCTTCCAGTGTTGCATGAAGTACTGACATATCGGATGCTGATCCCTCTCATCCAGTAGCAACATAAAGAAAAGTATGATCAAATGAGCATGCTGCCATTACATTTTAAGATATGAAATTCTTTCGCTTACGATACCTGTTGTGTTTCTTTTTCTTCACAATTGCAGGAATATGAGATCCATCAATTGCTCCCAATGCTTTCTGCAAATATAAAAGAAATATGAAGTTCTAATGTACAAATACATACACACATACACATTTAAAAAGATTTCAAAAAATATATGCTAAGAGCTCTCTACCTTGAAATATGGGAAGAAATTGGGATTCTATCGAATTTTAGGATGAACGTCTATATCAGCCATGGGAAGTTGGATATAATCTTGTTTTAAAGATAATATAGCATTAAGCACATTATTATAATGCCTACTAATAGTCTCTTCTGAATGTTGAAATATCTCAGCTAATACTTGATTTGAAAGGGCATGCAAAATTTAGTATAAAAATATACATAGTTGCTCATTGCAGCTTAAATATCTAGTTGGCCTTAAAACATTCTTCTCAATTAGAACATTTGTAAGCAAAAGAATTGTCTCAGAACTCATTCAGAAGCAAGAATATGAACGATCAGGATGTCCAGCCAACATATCTTCTACAAGCATATGACCAAAGAATGGCCTAGTTCGACATGGATGAGGAACCTGCTTCATCACATTTGATTGATGAATGACACTTGTAATCATCTCGTTCTACATGTACGCATCCTCATCTTCATTATTCAAAAGCAACGCCTCTATAAGATCATCTTCATCATCAAGTGCTTCAATATCATCAACACTAGGACCGCTTGCAAAATCTTCAAATGAATTCATCTTCAACACAATTAAAAACGAAAAAAATTAGACAATTTGGTGTAAAGAATGGCAGGAGAAGTGATAAAAGCATGAATTTCATTTACCAATACTAAGAAAGTGCAGAACAATCTCATATCATACACAGCTGTAACAAACGAAATAGAGTAAAATCTCCCTTGTGTATATATATCATAATTTTCTATTCAACCTGTATAGCTAAAGATCCCAAATAAAGCTAAACCAAAGATGGCTTCTAGATTCTTTACCATCTGGCATAAAGGGCAAATGCTATCAACAACAATACGCATTTTCTTCAATTCATCTCTAGTAGGAAGTTTGTTCAAGCATGTCAAACTAGAAAATAAACGAGTGTTCAAGCAAAACATACGGACTCCAGGTGAGAGGACACAATGGTGATTTATTCAAATTGTCAATCAGGAAATTGTAGAAGCCTATGTTTATTTAAAGCAAATATTGTATATTGAATAGATTTTGTTAATGAATAAAATTTCACCCATAAATTAAACATGTTCTCACAGTTCAACCATATTATCTCAGCATAATCATTATTCTTCCACCTATTACCATGGTAACACTTGACTGATAGTCTATTTTGCTTAAACTGAAATACAAAATTCAACATATGATTACATGTAGTTCAATATAACATAAAGCTTATATGCTTAGAATTGTTTCTATGTTAGCTTAATAACCTCGTAGGAGTTCATGGACCTAAAACAATGAGAATGATCCATAACTTAATCTTTGATGGATATATGAATATTTACAAAATTTTCCCATACATAAATGTAGCTAAAGGATGTAACTATTTCATACATTTAGCTAGAGGATGTAACTACAAGCATAAGTATGGATACAATTAAACTAGTAGATATTACTCCACAGGATGTTAACAAAGTATATTTCATTACCAATTGAACATTATGTGCAAACCCGCCCCAACGATACCTAGTTAAATACAATGTTCATTAACTGTACAAACTCACATCCGCTAGCAACCAGGTGATTACAAATTGTAAAACCCCCACAATCTCTAGGAATCTGTAGATATCGACTCGTAAAACATTTATCTTAACATTTTCTCACAATAGAATTTTCCAACTTTGCACGAGCCACAAAAAACAACTCTGCACTGCTCCTGAGGCAGCGCGGAAGTGATAACCTCGGAATCCACCAAGGGTGTTCTCTCAATCCACAAAGAACGAACTTCAAATCCACGAAGAACTTCGAATCCACGAAGAAAATATTGAAAAGAGAAATTTTATTAATGAAAAGTTATTATCCTTTGGGGTTACACAACTTTACTTAAATAGAAAACAAATAAGACTCATTGTAAGACTAGAATTACAAAACTAAAAAGTATCAAATACGACTCCTAGTAAGACTAGAATTACAAAAAAACGTGTCAAATTCTATCCTAAAAGACTCCTTATAATAGAGGAAACAAATCATGAATAAAAATTAATTTTGTTTCTGTTGTGCGTAGCGAAAATTTCGGCAGCACCTCGACAGCACAACAAGAGAGTCAGGTCACAATAGAAATTCCTGTTTCACCAGGAAAATAAAAACCAAAAGTAAAATATCTCAACAAAGTGGGATATCTGTTAGACCCTAGAGTGGGGGGGGGGGGGGGGGTGATTAGGATCTTATGCTAATCTAATCTGATTTTATGCCAATTAAAACTAATTAATAAGTTATCCTAGCAAGTATGAAATACAACAAGATATATGAGCTATGATAAGCAATATGAACAATGAGATATATCCTAGCAATGAGATATACTATGAGATATATGCAAGGATATACAAATTAACACAAATGTGAAATAAACATAAACAAGATAGTGGGCAAAGTAAATAACGAGACAATGGCGATATGAGCAATGAGCACAAATAAGAATAAACGCCAAAGCACACTCAAACACAATCAAATAATCACGGAGTTCGGACCTTCCATCCTACGTCTCCGCTCCCCAGTCCCGGGGAGAAATCTACTATCACAATCCGGTTTAAAAGCCGAAACTTCTACACACTCGATTTTCTAGCTAACCAAAAACTCTACAACTCACACTCTTGCAAACCCACTCTACACCCTCACAAGTGTTGGACCTAGCTGTGTCTCCCTCAAGTGCTCGGTTACAACCTCTCCCTAGGTTCATCAACCGACGCCACTCCTCTTAGGACGATCCCCCGCTCTCACCACACACTCCTCTCAGTGTACAAATATATTACAAAGTGATCTCACGATTAAGCACAATACAAAGAATGATTGTTCTCTAATATGGATGAGAACAAAATAAAAACTCACACTCAATTGTTACAACTCTCACTAACCCAAATATACTATGTATGAAAATACAATAAGCTCAAGTGGGTGTGTGTGTAAACAATGAGTAAAATCAAATCTAACTCAAATAGCAAATTAGCAATAATAAGAATATGAAAATCAATAATAATATTGCTAGAGAAAAGAGTTAGAAAACTTCTCTATAAATACAAAGAGAGGATGAGAAGATATTGAAGATGAACTCCTCAACAGATGATACAAACTCCTCTTTGTAACAACAAATCCCAAAAACAAACTAAACAAACTTAAACTCTTTTAAAACTTGTTTAAAATATTTCTTGGATTGGGTTGAGAACTGAGATCAAGGGGGTATTTATAGCCTCCCAAAAACTCAGCCAAGAACCCCAAACAAAAGACCAAAAACCCAACGAATCAGAAATATGATTCTGTACCAAATATGACCGTTGGACGATCGGCGGTCGACCATGGGAAAATCGCGGTCTACCGCGAATGTCATTGAAACTGAGAAAACAAACAGAACATGTTACGGTCAACAGTGGCGGTCGACCGTGAGAACTTACAAACTAACGGTCGACCATCACGGTCGACCGTCACGGTCGACCGTGAAAGTTTCTGCTGACTTCTCAGGAAAAAACATGGGCGCGGTGTGAACTGATATATGAAATTTCAGGTTTTGAAAACAGTTTGCTGACTTTAAAACACTGTTTAAAAATATCAAATAAATTCCAAAAATTATGAAATTTTGGGAAATAATTGTAGACATGATAATACACATGCTACAAAAATTGTTTTTCTAAATAGGACTTCCCAAATGAGAAATATCATCATTTTTTAAAATAGTCCAAAACATGAAAATATAAACATATGAATTTTGACATTTTAGCTAAACCATGTTTTGAAACTTTACAAAATGATTTTGTAGACTTGATAAAAGATGTATATGATTGTTATTAAGTCCATAAACTAAGAATACAATATTTTTACAAATACAATAGAAAATAAAACATATGAGTATGTATATGAAAATATATTTGTTTCATATCTAAGTAGTTAAACCAAATCACAATAATAAATATAAAATATATAATTTCATATTTATAAATATGAAAACCAAAACTTGTGCTGTATATATATATATGACTACATATATATACAAGGAAACCAATAAAATGTGTGTGTATATGATATTGAGCTTAACGTACTAACACACATAATATAAAACCTAAACTAAATTACCCAAGCTATCTTGATCTTCAATAAGTTGGTAAACTTACGGATGAAGCTTGAACTTGGATCTTCAACTTGAATTGTATGGCTTCACTCCACAATTTCGCCAACCTCCATTGGATATGATCGTGAATGCGTAATTCCATCAATCCTCCAACTCGTTGTTTGCCTAGAATAAATACAAAAACACGAACACTAGACAAACAACATTAGAAGTAAATTGTTTGTTAAACATTATCAAAATAAGAAGGCTAACAATATCAGCTCTTCATCTCATTAGTTCTAGGACTGACCTATTGAGGGAACCTAAATAAGCTATTACAAATCACAAAAGCGAGACAAACTATTTTTACGTGGTTCGACAAATAGCCTACGTCCACGGAGCAACGAGGGGAGAGATCTACTATTAGAGAGAAAGAATACAAATAGGGTTTACAATCACACAAATTAAACCCTCACACAAACTCTAAATTCTCTCACAAATATCTCTTTCAAAAGGATGCTGAAAACCCTCGCAAAAGCCGCTGCTTTTTCTTCATTAAGCACAGCCGCCAGGCGTCCTTTTTCTTCTCTGCCTGCGTGCTATCAAAAAAAATTATCAGCCGACTTTATTATTTTTTTCTTTGCACACCCGAAAACCCTGTGCCAAAAGAAAACTCCTTGCACTAAACCCTAGATGACCGATTACCAGCTATATATAGCTGGGAAATTGGCATCGGGTGGGTTTGCTTTCAAATCTCATGCGGAAAAGGCTTCTGTATGTGGCCCCCACTCACAATTCTCCACCTTGGCGAAGTTTCTTCCAAAACTGAGCCGACACCAAAGCAACCAAATATCCCACTTAATGTGTCCAGTACGCTGTGAAGATAATTCACGACAACGGACTCAATCCATAACAAGTCGGGAACCCGAACGAGAGTCTAAACAATCTCACCCCCATCAAAATTAACTAATCTAATTCGGCTGCATAATAAAGACTGCCTACGTATCCTCTTGCCCAGGGAATCAAACCTCACGTAGTTCATCCAAATGGCCACTAAAGGCCTCAACAATCAAAAATAGGTAACAAGTTTCGACAATGATCAAATTTATTGCTCGGAACCACCTTAGTGAGCATATTCGCCGTATTATCCTTCGTGTGGACTTTCACAATCTCCACATCGCCATCTTTAAGAACATCCCGAACGAAGTGATAACGAACATCAATGTTCTTCGTTCTTACATGAAAAACCCGATTATTTGCCAAATAGATAGCACTCATGCTACCACAAGGAATAATGACTGATCGCTGCGATATACCAAGTTCCTCCAAAATTCCTCGAAGCCAAATAACCTTCATCACAGTCTCCGTAACCGCCATATACTCTACCTCTGTCGTAGATAAAGCCACTGTCAACTATAAGGTGCATCTCCAACACACCGGCGCACGAGTCAAAGTGAACACATACCCCGTCGTAGGCTGACGCTTATCCAAATCCCTGACATAATCCGAATCAATATAACCAATGCATAAATGTCCACTTATAGTGTCCCGCTCATAAACTAGACCAACATTGAGCGTACCTCTAATGTACATCAAAATCTATCTCACAGTGTCCCAATGACCCACTCCTGGATCGTGTATGTATCTCGAAATCATGCTCACCACCTGTGACAAATCCGACCTCGTACATACCATCACATACATCAAGCTCCCGACTACATCGCATATGGAGTCTTCGACATCAACTCTCGATCTTTAACTGTCTTCAGTGAAATTTTAGCTGAAAGCTTCAAATGGGCTCCTAATGGTATACTAACTGGCTTCGTATCCATGCTAACATGAAATCGCTATAGAACCTTCTTTAAATAAGCCACCTGTGTCAAATAAATTCTGCTCTTCTTCTTATCTCTACCGATCTCTATCCCTAAGATGTGCTTCGCCTCACTGTTTGTTGGAAATTTTGTAATGAAGAGAAATAATAAAAGAATTGTATTTGACTATTATTCTCTCTAACTGTTTAGAAAAAGAATGTTTACAACTCTCTCAACTCTCAATTACAATTTGAATTCCTGAATACAAAAGAGAAGAGAATGAATTTGATTCTCCCCTTTGTTTAAATCTGGGTTCTTCACGGTGGCGATGGAGTGCTTCCTTCGAATGCTTGGTCGAACTTGCTCTCCGTTGACGATCTGAAAATCACAATTCACTGGAACGATTGACTTGTCTGGTTGATAACTCTTGACGAGTATTGTAGCTCAGAACGAGTAACAAACTCCAAAAGAAGAGTTGTTTGAACCGAAAATAATTCGGTTAATAAGCCAAGTATCGAATGTCTGGATTCTTCTATTGAAGATGATGATTCCCCAGACTGTATAAAGAGTCGCTCCTCCAACTCTCTATCTCACTTAGATTTGATATCCTCAAATCTCTCTCTTTCCAAAAATCCGATCTGATCCCCCCCTTTAACTCTGTTGAGTTTGTTGATATTTATAGGGAGATTAGGGGTGTAACTGCCCTCATAATCCGTACCTAAATAGGGGTTTAGTTGCCCTATTAATCAGGTGTAACAACCCACTCAAACCACCTCCCCAGATCGTGGGTGAAGAGCGGTTTCGGGATTGCCTGATCAGGTTTGAACAAGTCAAACGCAAGTCGTGCGTTGTTGGGCCTGGACCTGCGTACTGGTGGTGATTGGAACTGCACCTGGCAGTGACTAGAAAGAGCTGCGTTGGGTAGCGATTGGGCAGCGATGGAGCTGCGTTTGGGCTGCGGTGAAGAGCTGTGTTGGGCAGCGATGGAGCTGCGTTGAAGAGCTGCGTTGGGCAGCGATTGGGCAGCGATGGAGCTGCGTTGAAGAGCTGCGTTGGGCAGCGATTGGGCAGTGATGGAGCTGCGTTGGAGCTGCGTTGAAGAGCTGCATTGGGCAGCGATTGGGCAGCGATGGAGTTGCGTTGGGCAGCGATTGGGCAGCGATGGAGCTGCGTTGAAGACCTACGGATGCCTTCTCTGTCTTTATATATGGATGATACCAATGACTAGTCGAGAAAGTCCTATTCAGACCATTTGTGACAATTGAGGCATCCCAATAACGCTCTATTGATGCTTTTCTAAAATCATTACACTTCTCATCAGCATCTTTAATAGTTGCTAATGTAGCATTAGCCATGTTGTTATCGTAGCCATCAAGATCAATCATCTCACATATGGGGCTTGTTAGCAGTGGATAAAGCTGTGTTTACGCTCACATTGGTGTTGTGATCTTGATGATGGTACGTAGAGAGGACTTCCTCGCCTTGGTTCGAAGAGAGCTCTTTAGCATGTGAGAGTTGTCAGATTGTAACTTCTAACATCAGTGTTTGATGGAGAGTCAGCTATCTTTTATAAATTTTAGAGGGCCTACAGAACCCCCTCCAAAGTTTTCGAAAGTTCGCGGTTGACTGGGACAAATTTTCGAAACACTTTGGATCCTAAAAATTTTGTTGACTGAATGCACTCTGAGAGGATTAGCTACATGCTAGGCTGCGGATGATCGCCCGGACGCATGCTTAAGTCGTGCTTTCAAACGTCTGAATGTGAGGGTGCGTTCAGAAGATGGAACCTCTCATTTGAAAAATGCGAAAATCCCGCTTCGGATGGGATTTTACCTAGAATCCCGCACTGATTTGACAGTTACAGCTGTGTATAAATAGACCACTGAGGTCAAATTAATCAGTCATTCGACTTTTCCCCTTCTTACTCTCTGCCGACCTGCGAACAAGGCTCCTGTTCATCTTCTCCGGCTCTTCAATAGAAAAAGGGATTCGTTCTCAAATACCTCATCCGCCTGTCTTCATCTCCCTCGCCACGATTGGAATGGCCCCCCAGGAAGAAAACCACTTCTAAACCGAAGATTGCTCCGGCTCAGGGTTCCCTTCCGGCTAAAACTTCCGGGGATGTTCGAACTGCTACACCGCAGTCTCCGATTTCTTCGACTAACGGTAAGGTTGAGCCAGCATAAGTGGTTTTGACAGATTTCTCATCCTCGACCCTTGATCGGTGATCTGTATCCCACCATTAAGCTCGAGGGATGATCCTCCGTGTTTATCCCATTTAAGTAAACGCATGGTTAACTCCATCGTTCACAAAATTTCAACGCAGGTTCAGACCCTGCGTTTAAAAACTTGGATGTGGGTTGAGACCCTGCGTTTGAGGATCTGGACGTAGGTCTTGACTTTGCCTTCAAAAAGAATTTGGATGCGGGTTGAGACCCTGCGTTTGAGGGTCTGGACGCAGGTCTTGACTCCACATTCTAAAAGAATTTGGATGCGGGTTGAGACCCTGCGTTTGAGGTTCTGGACGCAGGTCTTGACTCCGCATTCTTGTGTTAGACTTCTTCACCTAATTGACTGATTTTTCCTATTTGCAGTGTGCTACTCCAATGAGCCTCTTTCTTTCAAACACTATTTTGGTCACGTGGGAGGTGCAGAGAAAAATACGACCTTCAGTTTTTGTTTTGAGTATCCAGTTTTCGAGGACATGAACAAAGAGCGGGCGAAACTCATTACTCAAGCTTTCCCTGAGACTCTCAGATCTTTGGTTACGGATGCTAGATTTGAAACCGTAGAGCGTGAGATCTTAAAGAAACCATCCTTCCTCTTCGGGGATTCTGTTAAAATGGATCCCAAGTGGATGTCCGAGGGGAATTACAAATGGTTGACGGTCGTCAACAACCGTCGTCTTTTTCTTCCCAATTTAGAGCGGATGTGGCCAATCTCTTATTATCAGTGCGCTTCTATCCCACGGTCGATGAAATGGGAACTTGTTCAGGACTAAGGAGGTGTTGCTACTGGGTACATAACTCATCGGGGCACTCATCCTGCTGGTTTTAACAACTTCGTGGCTTTAAAGCTAGGCTTATTTAAAAAAGAACATCTTGTTAGAGAGCCTGCTAAATTGGCAGATGTTTTCATTAGAAAATTTATCTCAGTCCAAGGAGAATTCCCTGCTCAAGATTTCAGGGCTCCTACATGGGTTCATTCCAGTGAGTCAGACTGGTGGGCCCGGATGATAAATTTCGTCTTGGAGGAGCTAGAAGAACCTTTAAGAATTTTGGAGTTGCGGGTTCCAATAACGGCCACTCGATATGGGATTTCTCCAAATTATAGCGGACTCTTCGCTATGTTGGAATTTTACAATCCTCACACCGGCACCTTTTTCACCCCAGTTGGTGAATTAGGCTTTGCTCTTCACGAGATGTTTGAGATTTTCGGCTTGTCTTTCGGAGAATTGCCTTATGAGGAGTTTGTTCCCGGAAGTAGGGAGCTCGAGAATCTGAAACATACTGCTCCCGACCTCTATAACACTTACTGGGAATTAATGTGCCATTTCCAGATATATGCACAAACTACCGGGAAAAGAGTCGGCGGCGTGAAACAAGGACAATGGGCCGAGTATCTTTTCCGAAATCTATGGAATAAGGAGGCAGAGGTGACTCGTTTAGCCGCCAGTACTCTCGAAGAGATCACTGAACGCATCAATGATGCGACCTCTCATTATACCTGTGAGGTAGAAGAGGATGTCTTCCCAGCGTTCACCACATTCGAAAGCCTCTATTATCAGGCAGAAGTCCCCATCTCCGACACAGCTTTGTTTGCTGGTTTTCTGACTCTTTGGCTAAAACGTTGTGTGGTACCCACTAGGCCGGTGGATGCTATTACAGTAGAGGTACTATACCCTGCCGTTCTTCTGGCTCATGGACGACCCTTGAACCTCCTTTCAGCCATGGTGTGCTGCTTGCAGAGCGGCTTGCGGGAACTGTCTTCCGAGTTCATTGCCGTCAAGAAATTGGACTCGGATGGGACGACTGTCATCCAAACTCCGACCCCTCGAGTGCTAATGCCATATATTTATTTGGTATCTTGGTTTGTTTTGCACTGTCCTTCGATAATGTCGACCCCTGAGTCCGATAACACCTCGGCGCCTCTTGTTCAGCAATTAGAAACTGCTGAATGGGTCGGTTGGTACCAAGTTAAGTTCCGTGAAATATTCAGGCAGGACCATAATTACGAGATTGCTTGCAAGTTCCCCGCTTTTAAGGGTGGTGCATACGGAGAACTCTATCAAGATACTCCGGGACGGAACGCTTTTACCACACTTAGTAGAGGTGTTTTTTGGTGGCTCATAAATATTCGCCCGGTTATCTCATCTTTCGGCAAAGGAGAAAGTGTTTCATTGAACCCTATCAGCCTTATCGCTTTTCTCGGCAATTTGGCTATGATCAGATTTATGTCGGTAATCCAAACCCCGCTCTTGTGTACATGGGTAATGTGTATGAAGGAGCGAGAGCCTGGTATTACTCAGTTGTAGGATGTACCGGTGCGAAATTCTGACTACCGCATAAGATGCCCAACATTCGTACTTCCTTGAGTTTTTGCACGTGGTACCAGGCTGCTTCCCAAGTTTCAGCTTACAATATGAATACCTCTTGTTTGAGGGCTATTCGCAAATGGTACGCTTCCAAGAGGAGTGCTAAAAGATTCCGTGCCCGGGGTGCTAGTGAATATTTGACATATGAAAAGGCAATCACAGAAGATGAGCGGCAACAATCACCAGAAGCTGAACCGCCGGAAGGAATTCAGGAAGAAGTCAGGGCACCAGATGCCCCCGTGGTGGAGCCTTCGAGAGTCCGGACTAGGAGTAAGAGTGCCACCGGCAAAAGAGCACTTGATGCGGTTGAAGAAGCCAAATATGACAAAAGAGCTCGTCGAAAGTTAGCACTCGAACCCCCTGCTTCTAAGCTTATGTCAGATGCTCAGAAAGCATGGCATGCTGAAGAGGAAGAACAAGAGTCAACCGCTATGCAGCTCTCGCCTCAGCCTGGTCTTCCCAACGTTGGCCCTACTTTAGAAGGTCCTGTCTCCTCTGCCCATTCACTGCATGATGAAGAGCGTGGGGATGAATCATTCGCAGGAGGTATGGAGTTTGTCCCTGAAGACACGCTTCACGATACCGCGTCTACTGCTCATGCTGTTGAAGAAGATAGACCTCCAGTCCTAGAGCCTACGGTGGCTGGTCAAGAGGACTTGGCGGTAGACAAGTCTCTTTCTGCTTCTGTGCTATTATCGCCTGCAGAAAATATACAGCCTAGCCCTACCACCGGCATCATATCCAAACCTACTCTCGCTGAAGACCCACCGACACTCCTTCCTACGAATGAAGAGGAGCCTACGGATCACAGCGACGGTACGGACGACGCGGATGGTGGCGACGACCAAAGTGGGAGTGACGAGAATAATGATAATTTAAGTGATGATAACGATGATCTTGGGGAATGGGATATTCGACCACCCTCCTCTTCGGACAAAGCATCACCCTACATTCCATTGCCTCTTGAGGGTAAGTATTTCTTGTTCTGATTTGCAACCAGTCTTTATTGTTGACTTAAATAATTTCCTCGTACAGATCCTATAATACATGAGGCCAGTACTGTCACCCCTCCTTTAACACAACAACTTGCGCCACCACCAGCTCAGGTATCAGAGTCACTTCGTTCGGATCCCTCAACAACGGCCCTCCCGCCGACGACCTTGTTGACAATTTCTTTAGCCTCGACGGAAGTTGTAGACATGCCAAGATCATCTACAGCAGGGGAATTGATGGCTGTGCAATCAAGTCCATCTCGACTGGATATCGGTGTTCCTTCTCAGGCCACTACACCGAAATCGCCTGCTGGTCTTTTACTTGGCTTCGCGTCTTCAGAGATTTCTACACCGTCCCCTATTGCTATTTCGAGTCCGACAGACGTACCGGATTTTCTCAAGATTTCCCTCGACTATTTGGAGAATCTCACTCGGAAAGTAATTGAGGTTGTGCTGGCTGGACGAGATACTTTTGATACCTTCAAGCCTATGCTCACAAATAGTTTGAACAAACTCAAGTTTGTAGGCGACATCGATGTTGTTCAGCGTTGCTCCGAAGCCATCTCACGCCTAGAGGCGCAACTCAGATTCTTGGAGGCTTTGGGTCGTGCTGACATCCAAGCACAAATTGCATCTACTTTTGAGGAGATTCGAGCCAAAGAACTCAGTAAGTATGAAGCCGCTCGACGTCATATAACTAAGAAAGAGGTCGAGGTGGAACAACTGCAGCAGCTTCACGCTCAAAAACAAGCTGAGCTGGCACTTTCGAACACCTCTCTGGAGAATTTGCGAGAGAAGATCGCTGCCGCTGAAGTGGAGTTGACTAGGATGAAGGCTCAGTTCAAACGAGAAGAGGTTATTGTCACTGAGCTCAATGTCAAAAGCGCTACTTCTCTGGTGAATTATCCTACCGAAGCTAGTGCTCTGGAGGAGGCTAAGAAGGAGGTAGCTGCCATGCTGCCCAGTGAGGACGAGCTTCGAAAATGGGCTGAAATGCTGGTGCGAGATGATCACGAAGAGAAACTTTCTGATATTAAGTCTCAGATTGTTTCATTCAGTTTGATGAATTGACAAGTCTATCTTTGTATCGCTCTTTTGGTAGGAACAACTTTTATTTCAAGTTGCTTGGTTTTCCTTTTGAATAAAAGTGTTGCTGTTTTGGGTTTTTTATTGTTTCTTTTGCATATCATTTTCTGACATGGAACAATAAAATTCCGCTTTAGATAGATTGTCTGTATGCTCTTGTTTTAAGCATTAAAAGAAATTTATAAATTTTTGAAACGCCATGTTGCATGGCAACTTTGAGGACCCATCGCTCTGTTAACGAGAGTCGATAAGTTTGAAGTGTTGCGATCGGAGCAACTTTGAGGACCTATCGCTCTGTTGATGAGAGTCGATAAGTTAGAAGTGTTATGATCGGAGCAACTTTGAGGACCTATCTGTTTATGAGAGTCGATAAGTTAGAAGTGTTACGATCGGAGCAACTTTGAGGACCTATCGCTCTGTTGATGAGAGTCGATAAGTTAGAAGTGTTGCGATCAGAGCAACTTTGAGGACCTATCGCTCTGTTGATGAGAGTCGATAAGTTTGAAGTGTTGCGTTCAGGGCAACTTTGAGGACCTATCGCTCTGTTGATGAGAGTCGATAAGTTTGAAGTGTTGCATT
>BQKN01000696.1:73207-109044 GCA_022839385.1 Asparagus kiusianus | reverse complement strand
CACCCCCAGAATCCGACAGGTGAAACTAGGAGTGGGATCTCCACTCCAAGAATCGAAAAGATTCGGATAACCCTAACTGTCGTAAGGTTTGGTTACTCGATTTGAAATTGGACCTCTCGTTCATTGGAGGAATCGAGAGGGGATTTTGGTTGTGGTCCTAACTGTAGTAAGGTTTGACCAAGTGGGAAGTTTGAGACGATCCTAACCGTAAAAGGGTTTGATCGATCGATTTGTGGACCTCTCGTTCTTTGGACGAATCGAGAGGGGAATTTGGCTTTGGTCCTAACTGTAGTAAGGTTTGACCAAATGGGAATTGTGTGGTGGAGACTATGAGTAGTCAAAAACCACTGAAAGTTTTGTGAGAGAAGATTAATCCATCGAATGATTAAATCTCATCTCAGCCAAAGAGTGTTTGTGAGGAATTAGAGTCCGACAAACAAGAACATTCGGAATTCGAATGAGGATTGCTTGTTCATCTCTCTTACAGCGACTGGGTTATCCCTAAGAATATCCCAATGTGATATTCTTCCGGGAACTTCCCAGTACATCAAAATTTTCTGAGGATACTAAGGCTAGTATCTTTTCAGGAATTTGCCATTTATTAGCACGGCGACCGGGTTATCCCTAAGAATACCCAATGCGGTATCCTTCCGGGAACTTCCCGATACATCAAAATTTTCTGAAGATACTAAGGATAGTATCTTTTCAGGAATTTGCCATTTATTGGCATCATAAGCCGGTCACCATCTTTGGTGACTAAGCGATATGCACCGTTCGAGTAAACTGTTTCTACTACGAACGGTCCTTCCCATTTGGGCTCAAATTTGCCTTTCTTCTTGGAGTTAAGGATCATAGGATGCCTTTCAGTCAAGACCAAATCCCCTTCCTTAAAACTCCTTTGTCGAACTTTTTTGTCGAAGGCTCGAGAGATTCTGGCTTGGTAAAACTCAATGTGCTGTTGAGCTTCCAGGCGCTTTTCATCGAGCATCTCGAGTTCTTCAAGGCGTTTTTGATGTTGTTCTTCGGTTGTCATCTGGGTTGCAAGAGCGATCCGAAGAGATGGAATTTGGATTTCCAAAGGGAGAACGGCTTCACATCCGTATACCAATGAATACGGGGTTGTGCCGGTTGGTGTACGCACCGTGGTACGATAGGCCCATAGAGCCGTGCCGAGCTTATTATCCCAATCTCGCTTGTTATTTTTCACAAGTTTTGACAAGAGCTTTATGATAGTCTTGTTGAATGCTTTAGCTAATCCGTTTGCTGTGGGATTATAGGCTGTTGACGAGATGTCCTGAATTTTGAACTTTTCGCAGAACCTTATGAAGACGTTGCTGATAAATTGAGGACCATTGTCGTGTATGATTCGTCTTGGAACACCATGCCGGTAGATGATATGGTGCTTGATGAATGCAATGACGTTGCTCGTCTTAACTTCTCTGAGTGGAACTGCTTCAGCCCATTTGGAGAAGTAATCGGTGATTGCCAGGATGAACCAGTCACCTTTGACTGACGGGGGATTTATAGGACCAACAATGTCCATTCCCCAAGTCTCGAACGGCCATGACGTAACCGAAGGATGCAGGTGCTCCGGAGGTTGGTGCATATAATTCGCGTGTACTTGACACGCGTGACACTTTCGGGCGTATGCGATTGCATCGCTCATCATGAAAGGCCAAAAATATCCCATTCTTCTGATGCGATCATAAAGCTTGGGGCCGGGTTGGTGTGCGCCGCACTATCCTTCATGCGCCTCTCTAAGGACTTCTTCAGCTTCTTTGGTCGATAAGCAGCGTGCTAGCAGCCCATCGTACCCCCTGCGATACAGCGTTCGATTCTCCGTATTGTAGTAGAATCTTGGCGCTCTTCGTCGGATAGACTCTCTCTCCTTCACATCTTCTGACAAGATTCCATGCAAGACGTAGTCGATGATGGGGAAACGCCAATCTCGGGGTTCAAACTCAGCCTGAGTTGTGTGCACCTCCTGAACTTCCTCCTCTTTGTCGTCTTCATCGTGAAGCGGCACTAGAAGCTGGTGAGTTCTTACCATGACAAATTGTTCTGTCCCGGGTGGCTGTGCCAGAGATACGGCTAAAGCTGCTAACGCATCTGTGTAGGTGTTTTGCAACCGCGGAACGTGCTCGATGAAGAATCCTTCAAATGATTCCGCTAGCTCCACCGCCATCTTGTGGTATGGTATTAAATCCTGGCTTCGGACTTCATACTCCCCTTGAACTTGTTTGACTATTAGTTGAGAATCACCGAAAGCTTCGAGATACTCAACCCCCAGCTCCTTGGTGAAATTAAGCCCTATAATTAATGCATTATACTCTGCAACATTATTCGAGCATGGCTCGGTTAATGAGTAGGCTCGAGGCATCACATGTTTTCCTGGGGAAACTAAGACAACTCCAGCTCCGGAGGAGACCTTAGAACATCCAGGAACACTTGTGACATTAGCTGCCCGTGAAGCACCATCGAAGTACAAACGCCACACTTGTTGGTGCGAAGTTGCGTTGACTTCGTAAGTTTCATCAGGTAGGTCGTCGTATATCTCGGTGGTATTCGTAGTTGGATTAGCTGCCAAGAGATCACAGATAGCTTGCCCTTTTACTGACTTCTGCTGTTTGAAGTGCAGATCGTATTGGGACAAGAGTAAAGCCCACTTCGCTAACCGCCAGCTCATGGAAGCCGGTTGAGTCATGAACACTCGGACCGGGTTAACTTTGGAGATGACATATATGGTCTGTCCGACCAAGTAATGCCGCATCTTTTGGATGGCGAACACTAGAGCCAGGCATTCTCTCTCAATCATAGGATATCGAGATTCAGCGCCTACCATGGTTCGGCTTAAGTAATATACTGCTTGCTCGTGACCGTTATCGTCATCTTGTGCAAGCAATGCACTTAATGAGTGGCTCGTTGCCTTAACATAAATCAAGAACGGTTTGCCCGATTTCGGTGCAACGAGTACGGGAGGTTTCGAGAGATATTCTTTAATACTCTCGAATGCCTTTTGACAAGCGTCGTCCCATACGAATGACACGCCCTTCTTTGTGAGCCTGGAGAACGGTTGGCATTTCCCTGACAGGTTCGAGATAAACCGACGGATATAAGCCAATCGCCCTTGCAGTCCTCTAAGCTCCTTGAGGTTTCTTGGCGGTTGTAATTCATTAATCGCCTTCACTTTATCCGGATCAATGTGAATACCTTTGGTGGTGACAACGAATCCCAAGAATTTACCACTGGACATTCCGAGGAAAGACTTGGTAGGGTTCATCTTCAACTGATGGGCCCGCATCAAGTCGAACATGGTCTTCAAGTCTTTGATGTGATCTTTCTTATCACGACTTTTTATGACCAGATCATCCACGTAGCACTCGACCGTCTTTCGGAGATGCTCCTGGAAGATCTTCGACATGGCTCGCTGATATGTAGCACCTGCATTCTTCAAGCCGAAGGGCATGACTGTGTAGCAGAAAACGCCAAGAGGCGTTCTAAATGCAGTATGCTTCTCATCATCTGGATGCATCTTTATCTGGTTATAACCAGAGAAACCATCCATGAAAGACATCCTCTCGAACCCGCACGTGTTGTCGATGATAACATCCGTGATGGGGAGAGGAAAGTCATCTTTTGGGCAAGCAGCATTGAGGTCCCTGAAGTCGATGCATATCCGGATCTTCCCGTTCTTTTTCAGGACCGGGACAATATTGGCAAGCCATTCCGGATGTTGCTCCTCTCGGATGAATCCTGAGTCAATGAGCTTTTTAACCTCAGCTTCGATCGCCTACATCATTTGCGGACGAAACCGTCGTTGTTATTGTTTGACTGATTTGACGTCCGGTTTAATGTTGAGACGATGCACCGCTACGTTTGGATCGAGACCTGGCATGTCTTCATAATTCCAGGCGAACACGTCGATGTACTCTCGGATAAGAGAAATTAATTCTTCTTTCTCCTCAGGTAGGAGGCTGTCGCTGATGAATATTGGCTTCGGATTCTCCTCGCTTCCCATATTCACCTGGACTACTTGGTCTTCGGTAGGAGGCTATCTCTGCTCGAACTTATCACCGTACTGCATGTTTAAGTGATGAACCCACGGGTCTTCCCATGTCGGCATCTCATCATCTTCTTCTATTGTTGCTGGATCAACCGTGACCATGTTCGACATTAGCTTTTTGAACATTTCGCCAAGACTAGTGTCGGAATCCCAATCCGAGGAGTCGGAAGAATATCCCTTCCTAGTCTTGTTAGCGATTTGGTCGATGATTTGCCAGCCACACTCATCATCTGATGAGACATAGCCTAGACCTCTTTTGTGGCGATAATAATCATCGGGTTTTCCCTTCGGTACATAGGCCATCCGGGGTGGAACCCGTGGACCTCGACCAAAGAAAAGACCATCTCCGAGCTTGAAGTCATACCCATGCCTTTCCATCATGTTGCGCGCTTTCGCATCGTATCTGGATAGATGACGGGCCGGTTTATCATCATCGTCTTCCTCTTCTAAGAAGTGGTCGGGTACCGGAGATGCTCTTCCTTTACCGTAGACGACCTCCTTTCCACCCCCAATCCCTACGGGGATGATAAGCGTTGTTCCGCAAGGGTCGTGTACCTGCTTCTTCGTCAAACAAAATGATTGAAGAGGCATATACAAATCAGGGTTAGCATAGAGTTCGTTAGTGATATCATCGAGACCCGTCGAGTACTCTAAATCATCATTTATTGATAGTTCTTCGGCAAGTTGCCAATTACAACTATCTTCCGATGATTTATCATCGTCAAGATTGATTACAATGGGTACAATGTTATTTAAAACAAAACCGCCATCATAATCAAACCCTGGTTCGGTATCAGCTTCATCTCCGCTGTTCGTTCCTTGGGCCGATGGTTCAGTATCGGATTCAGCACCGTATAAAAGGGAATCGGTGAAATAATTCTCCAATCCCTTAAACGGTTGCTTATCCGCGACCACCGTCTTGACTTCATTATCTGTGCCCACATATTTGAGGCATTGATGCAGAGTTGACGGGACTATAAGGTTACCGTGGATCCAAGGTCGACCCAACAGTAAATTATAGGATGTTTCCGCGTCAATCACATAGCATGTAACTTCCGACTTCAAATCCCCAATCTGGCATTTGATTCGGATCTTCCCTAAGGGTTTGGACCCGCTGGTATTGAATCCATAAATCGTCGTGCCAGTGGACGCTAATTTGCTAGTCAGGATTCCGAGATGATGCATCAATCGGAATGGCATGATGCTAACAGCGGAACCCGGATCGACTTGGATCCGGTTGACAACGCTGGAGCCAATATGCCCGGTGAAATACAAGGGCCTATCATGCTTTGAATTCTTCATTTGCATGTCTTCTTTGGTGAAAGAGATGCAGGGGAAGTGATGAGCCGCCAGATTGCATTGTTGAGCTGAAGACTCCGGCTCTTCCGGAGATGGTTTGATTCGAGTCAAGAAGGCTTCAGAATCACTCAAGGCTTCTTGTAGTGCTTTCCGTGTATCCTTCGAAAGACGCAACAACTCGTAGAGAGTTATCCTAGCCGGGATGTTGGCCAATTGCGCCATGATGTCGAAATAGGGCGGAGAGCTCGCATTTCCCGGTCTATCTCGCCTAATCGGATGATTGAATCGAGACTGCCTCGGGTTCTGAGCTTCTTGACGTACAGGCTCTTTCCCTTTCTCCTTCTGCTGGATATTCTCGGCAGCCGCAGGTGTTGGGGGAATTGCTGAAATTCCCAACTCCGCCAATGTCTTGGAAGGTGGGGTTTTGGTACCCAACTGCTCGGAAGCATCCGGATACTTGAAGTGATATTCGTTCCCGCTTCGGGTTGCAAAGGTCTCCTGCTCATCTTCGGACAGCGGGAAGGTTGGAATCCTGTCATCCTCCTCTCCTGGAATGGCGGAAGCTCCGTGACAAGATTTGCCCTTTCTCTTCGACTTCTTCTTATTCATCTTGGAAGAGGTCGTGGCCCACTGTTCATCTGCGATCAAGTCCGGATGAACCCACAAAATCTCGCCATTCGGGGCTGTGTGTGGCACAAGCCCTTTCTGACGCTGTTGGTGCGGATCATCATTCACCGTCTTCACCGCCGCATTGATCACCGACTCGTGTTGGAACCAATTCGAGGGAACAGATCCAAAGCTAATGGATACGGTGTTTGCACCCACCTTCTTCTCTTTGGGTTGTTTCATAGTGATAACCCCAACATCGATTAGGGCCTGAATTTTATCTTTGAGAGCGTAGCATACTTTGGTAGGATGGTGCACCGCCCTGTGAAATGCGCAGTATTTGGGATCGTTGATTCTCTTGGCATCTTCTTGATCCTGGATCGGAGGCAACTTGATCTTGTTGTTCTCGACGAGGTATTTAAAGATTCTGGGAACTTCATCTTCCCTGAATGAGTAGACCTTCGGGAACCTCGGCTCCCCAACCTTTTGCTTCTGGGGCTGTTGTTGCCACCTTGATTATTGAGGCGCTCTCTGTTGCTGTTGTTGCGGCTGTTGCGGCTGTGCTTGCACCTCAAATACTTGATTTGCGACCACAGCATTTGCATGCGCCTTCCCTTTACCCTTGGGGGTAAAGTTTGGTTGCGGGGCATTATTTGGTATTTGCCCTCTCTCCGCCTTTTTCCTCTTGAGGAATCGCTCAGCACGCTCTCCCGGCACCTTCAGGTCTTTCCAAGTCTTTGGCGGCGCCATTCCCATGGCTTCGAGGATGTCTAACGTCAGGTTGTTGTGACAGGTTTCGAGGATGAAATCCTCGCTGACCGGATCCCTGCAATTCATTGCTTTGTTCCGGAATCTTTTCACGAAGTTTTTAACCGTCTCGCCGTTCTTTTTCTTTTCATCGAATAGCGTGCCGATTAAAACTTTGGTATCGTCATCAAAGAAGTTTATTAGGAACATATCCTCCATGTCGTCCCAATCGTTGATGCTTCCGGGCTTGAGACGGCGATACCAATCGAAGGCAGCTCCACGAAGAGTGCCGACGAATGACCGCACCATGAGGGGCTCATTTCCGGAAATGATTCCTAAATGAGACTTGAAGTATATTAAGTGTTGGGTAGGGGAACCCTTCCCATCAAACGGCGTAAAGTTAATCAAGTTAAACTTTGTCGGATATGGGATCGATTCCCACTCCCTTGGGTAGGGACAGGGTATACCGGATCTCTTTACCTCTTGAGCGTTTATCAATGCATTGATTTTGCTCTCCAGGTCTTTCATCTTCCTGTCTTCACTCGTTTCCGCCTTCGAGTGATCTTGGGGAGAAGTGACGTGGTCCTCTTTAGCGCCATCGTCTGCGGGACCACCCCCATTGTCGGTGTTGACAGGAGGGATATTGATGTTATCTCCTTCCCGTTCGTTCTCATCTTGGTTACGTCGATTGGGCTCTCCTTGTTGAACCGTCAGTGCCGCAATTTGTTGGTCGTGCATCTCTCTCATTCGTTGCATGGCCATATCCATCTCGAACTTGAAGCTCTCCTTCTGTTTGGCGAGGGCTTCTTCCAGTATCTTTGATACCTGTTCGGCGCTGATCATGAGTGATTCGTATGGTTGTCCCGCACTCGAGGCCGTGTCATCGGATGCCACCGCCGAGCAAGAGTCCGAATCAGCATCTGACTCTTCTTCTTCTAAGGAGAGCCCCTTTGGTACCCTTTGATAATTCTTCTGGCCCCTGGTTCCTGGTGGCAACCGCGTCATGCATCGGGATACCTTGGCAAGCTGATCTATGCCGAAGTATTGTGTTGAATTCCCCCTGCCGGTCATGTTAACCGACACTCTTGGATATTCGTCTTCTTGGCGGAGCAATTTCTTCTTGTGGAAATACCTCGGCTTGGAGAGTCTCTCGAACACCGAGATTCTTCTTGGGGTCTGAGCACAGCAACACTCGGACAGCACCGCCTTGATAATGTTGGCACACGGGCAGCGGGGCTCCATGTCCTGCACACATCTTTTTCGAGACTTTTCCATACCCCCAGCTCTGTAGTACAACTCATCAGCTTTGTAGCTGGAGCAACCTACAGAGTGTTGGTATGTGTTCCCCGATATAACACTCTCATCCTCAGATGAGTGTGCCTCCCTTCAGGGATGAGATGCTTTGTTGGATTTTTCAAGAGTGGCCCGTTCAATTTTACGCTTTTGTGAGCGTATGAACTGAACGGGCTCTTTTAATTCGACTCTCAATCCGATGCGGTCGGTGATAGGGGATTTCCCTTTGTCATCTTTCTTGGGGGGATTGACTCGACCCCCGGTCTGATTTTTAACTTGGGAACCTTTCAATGGTCCCAGCCGTTCTTTGACGGGTATTCTACCTCGGTTCTTCGGTAAGGGACCAAGGTGACCCGTCAAAGGAACCTGGGATCTTGAATGATCCCCTTTCTTACCTGGCCCCGTTGAGGGTGCCGATATAGTAGAAACAGGCTCTGGTTTGGAGGAACTTCGGGTGATAGCCTCACCCTTCTTTGCTGGAGGTGTTGGTGCCGATTTAGGAACCCACACCAGTTTGCTTTTGGACGGCGTTTTGACTGCCGTTTCTTGCTGCATCTCTTCCGCCTTCTTTAGGAGGAGCCGGACATGCGCAAGTAAAGCACGGCGCTTCTTGATTCGCTCCTCGAGCGTGGAACGGTTCCTCTTGACGCGGATTCACTCACTCGCTTCTGTTTTGGAGGGGAAGTTGATTACTTGCCGTTGCTCTTGTCGCTGCCTCGACTTCAAGTCTTCTGCATAGCGCACTCCATCTTTTGACTCCCTGGCCTTGGCGAGTTGTTGAGCAAGGCGTTGACGACGTCTTTGGAGCGCCCTCTTCGATGGAGCTGGAGTTGCATCATCAATCGTCTTTGGGGCGGAAGGGAGGGCTGGATTTACAACCTTGACCACGCTGAATGTCGCGGGGACGTTGCGTGGTGCGGGCTTAGCAACAGCGACGGGATCTTGGATTGAGGAGTGGGAGATCCCGCGAGCCCTTTTGGGAGATGAAGTCTTCCGGCGCCTATGCGGAGAGGCGGATCTGGAGGAGGAGGAGGAGAGGTACTCTTCGAATTTCTTCTGATCGAACTCGTATTCGATCTCTTCATTCACCCGGATCTTGAAGGCCGGTTGCGTCACTCCGATCTCGGCAGCGAGGTCGGCGGCTCCCACTGTGGTCGCCAGCTTGTTTTCGGGAAAAGTTGCTGTTTTCATTGCTCTTTTTGAGATCTGCTACAACTTCAATCGTTAGAACAGAATTTAAATGAAAACAAAAGATTACAACTTTATCGAAAATAAACACGAGATCCCGGTTTGGTTCGGTCTCGCTTGCGTGGGTTGTTGGCCTGTGATGGGGATGTTGATATCCGTGGACCGCCGACTCTTCAGATCCGTTTTGGGAAAATCCGGCAGAGTTTCGTCTATCCGCGAAGGGATATAGAAACAGAACCTCGTCGATCCGCGTGAGATCTAGAGGTTATAAGCGTATATCTCGGCTAAAACGAGATAATAGCTCTTCTTAGTGGTCACCGCTAATGGGCAACACTAAGGAAAAAAAAGGAGGGGTGAATGAAGAATTGATGAAGAACTCTCACTCCTCGATCCGGCAGGGCTTCGCCGCTCTTTTGAGATCTCCGACTCCTCGCTCCGGCAGGGCTTCGCCGCTCTTCTCTAAAATTTCAGATCTCGAGGATAATCCTAAGATCTAAAATCAGAGCTCCAAAACTAAGGCCCTTTGAATGAAGGCCCTAGGGGGCTATTTATAGCCAAATGGAGAGAGGGGGGGGGGACCATAGGGGGCCGAGACACCCCCTTTGGGGTGTCTCGGCCAAGACCGAGACACCCCTTGGGGGTGTCTCAGCCTAGCCGAGACACCCCTGGGGTGTCTTGGCTTTGCCAAGACACCCCTCGGGTGTTTCGACCTTGTCGGGATGCCCCTGGGTGCCTCAGTCTGGTCCGAGGTGCTACCGTTGTTCTGCCGTTGTCCCGTCGTTGATTCTTCGTTGACTTTTCGTCCGAACTCGGATCTGAGTGATTTCGGATGCGTTGGAATTCAGGCAAAGAGCTCTGTTGATCCCGATGGCTGGATTATTAGTGGGATGCTCGGGAAACGGTAGGCGTTGGTCCAATTGCGGTGATCGCGGGGTTTTCGCTCAATCCATATCCCCGTGATTCTGAGATTCTGTCGGCTCACGTAGTTCGTCGGTTCACTTCAGGTGCTTACCGACGTCATTTGAACTCTTGTGAACCGGGTAGTGACGTTCCATCATCGCTCGTTAACACTGAGCTGTGTGCAGGGACCTATCGGTAATTTTTGATGCCTACAATGAGAGTCGATAAGTTAGAAGTGTTGTGATCGGAGCAGCTTTGAGGACCTATCGCTCTGTTGATGAGAGTCGATAAGTTAGAAGTGTTGCGTTCGGGGCAACTTTGAGGGAGATGGAGTTTAAACTCTGTAGCAATGAAACCCCTCATGGGTTTATTGGAAAGATTTAGTGAAAAATGTGCAAGAGTCTTAAACTTAGACCGCACATTTTCCTAGAATTTAGATTCTAGAACCAAGGGTACCCCCTGCGTTCATGTCTTTGGGTGGGGCTGCGTATTTTTTTGGAAGAACGCATCTCCAAATTGTTGCGTTTGGGTCTGGCCCGCCTGACTTATGGACGCAGGGTCTTGTCCCGCGTCTTATCGAAAGTCTAAGCGACCCTAATGATGACGAAGAGACCGTACTGGGACGGAGGTCTTGGAACTCCACCTTATCATCATTAATTATTTATAAATAGGGCTGATTAGTCATATCAAAGGCCTCATTGTTTTAAACTCCTTTCTTGAACCCAGAAACGAGTTTCTTCTCGTTAGTTCTTCCATTATTCGGTCTCGTCCTCTGGCCATAGCTCCCAAGAGATCTTACGAATAGATGGCGCACATTCCACCGCCTCCGAAGGACGCTTCTGGGTCCGCCTCCGGACCATCGTTGACGCCTCCCATGCCTGGTCATCGAGGTAAACTTTGCTGTCTTCCTTGTTTAAGCATTTCTCTTTTATAGGTGTTCTTGAAATTCCCTGACTGGACTCTGGTTGATGATGACGAATAAGATTCGTCTCTTCGATCTTGAAAAGAACTTGCATGTTTCTTGACGAAAACTGTTCGTCTCTTTGATTTTGGATGATAAAAGAAGTTCTTGTGTCCATTATTGTAAAGAAGAACGGAACCCTTACTGTTGAACACACGGAGAAGTTCCTGTGTTTATTGATAAGGACTATTCATTTTCTTACTCATAGATTCGAAACCATGTTCCTATGTTCTCTGATCTTGAACATGGAACGGAATTTTTGCGTTCCTTGATAAGACGAAGAGTTGATCCCTTGATCTTGAACACAGGAGAAAGTTTTGCATTCATAGTGATTCGACGCAGGTCTAAATTTCTTGCGTTCGGATTGATTTTGACGTAGGTCTGAACTCCTGCGTTCACATTCGGTTGCCAGGGGATTTACTGAATTTTATGTTTGCTTTGTTGCAAGGTGGGTCTTCTACTTCAGAGCCTATTGTCATATCTGATGATGAAGGAGAAGTATTGCTCCAAGAAGATGCTCCTCTCATCCCACCCATCTCTGTGATCTTCCCACACGAGGACTTTGAGCGGGTGACGGATGAGACTGTTCGTCTGTCGCCCAACTGTGCTCTTTTCCTCTCTAGGCGTTTGGAAAACATGGTGAGGCATGCCTTCTTCATCGTGATGCACAGGTGGGGCTCCTTCCTTGAGTTTCGAGCGCCTATCGTAGATGGGTTGAAGGCTCTTGCGGAAGTCAACCCCCTTTACGCTAAACGTTTTGACGAGACGATATACCGCTACTCGCGAGCCGCTCGCTATCTAGAGGAGTTGCAGCACACAGACTTAGAGCCTAAAATCCAATGTGCCATCAACGACGCTAGGCTGAAGGAGGAAATTGCTGCTAGGGCCCGAGCTTTGGATATTTCAGAGAAGAAGGCTCGTATCTAGAGCTTGCAGAAGCAGCGTTGTCAAGCCAGGGCTAGACTGAATGCAGGAGAGATAACTCAGGAAGAGTTCATCCTTGGGGATGCCACTTTCGCATCAGAAGTTCAGGCTGAGAAGGAGGCTGTCGAAGTGCTAAAACAGGAGGCTTCTGCTGCTGCTGCAGTTTCTGACGCTGAGCTTCATAAGAGAGTTAGAGAAGAGGTGCTGGCAAAGCACGAAAAATCCATATCGAATACAGAAGCTCATCTTCTGAGCTTCTCTTTACTTTAAACCCCAGCCACTCTTATCTTTTTGTGTTTTGATTTTGTAATAACTCTATGTTATTTCTTCAAACACTTATTATCTGCATGATATGAATTGTTGCTGCTTTTTTTGCATTTACTGTGTTTGTCTGGGATGCTGCAGTCTTTGTTATGATGTTGAAATTTCTGAAAATTATCCCCTCGCGTTTGAATAATTTGAACGCAAGCTTATCGAGGACGTCTGGCTTTGTATTTGCATTCGAACAGGTTCGAACGCAACTTCAAGACTTGGGTTATAGTCATAAGTCTGGTCTTTTAGAAAAACTTGATGCCTTCCAGTTTGTAGAGTATCTTCTGGAAGTTGAAATGATCATGTTGTGCGTTCGTTGGTGCGAACGCAGTGTCAGGTCCTGCAGCTGTAGGACTTGAAACGCAGCTGTAGACATGTTTTGAACGCAGCCATGGGACTTACGTTCAGGAGGGCTGAACGCAGTATCAGGTCTTGCAGCTGTGGGACTTGAAGCGCAGCCACAGGACTTGCGTTCAGGAAAGTTGAACGCAGTCAAAATTGGGACTTTTTCACCAAACAGATTATGCTGATAGCTATCTAGGGAGCTTTGGAAAATTCTTTTATTATAATGATCCTTAAATCGTCAGAGGTGTAATGTTAACTTGACGGCATACAAGGTAGGAGAACAATTTGTTCGAACAATCATTTAGTAATCAACCCCCAGTTAGACTCAAGAGCCTTGCAGATTACGGGTAATATTTCTTGAGAAATTTCCCATTAATTGGCATCATAAGTCTGTCTCCTTTTTTATCAATGAGACGGTAGGCTCCGTTGGAGTAGACTGTCTCTATCATAAAAGGTCCTTCCCATTTAGGATTAAACTTCCCTTTGGTTTTGTGAGTCATCACCATAGGTCGTCGATTAGCCAAAACTAAATCGCCTTTCTTGAAAATCCGTTCTTTAACCTTTTTGTTGTAGGCTTTAGAAATACGGGATTGATACAATTCGATCTGCTGTTGAGCTTGAAGTCATTTGTCGTCTAGGGCTTCAAGTTCTTGCAAACGCCGCTGATGTTTTTCTTCCTCTGTTAGTCCTGTCGTGATCGTGACTCTCAGAGAAGGGATTTGGATCTCTAGTGTCAATACAGCTTCGCAGCCGTATACTAGAGAGAATGGTGTAGCTCTTGTAGAGGTCCTCACCGTTGTTCGATAAGCCCACAAACATTCGCCGAGTCTTTCATCCCAATCACGTCAGTTTTTGGAAACAAACTTTTTGAGAAGCTTCACGATAGTTTTGTTAAAAGCTTCTGCAAGACCATTTGCTGGCGGATAATAAGCCATAGACGCAACACTTTGGATTCTAAATTTATCACAAAATCTCTGAAACCCAAAACTAACAAATTATGTTCCATTGTCGTGAACTATTCGTCTCGGGACTCTAAAACGGTAGATGACGTGATGTTTGATGAACTTAACCACGTTCTTCGTCTTGACTTCTTTTAGCGGGATTGCTTCCACCCATTTGGAGAAATAGTCGGTCACGGCCAAAATGAACCGATGTCCTTTAGAAGTCGGAGGAGAAATTGGACCCACGATATCCATACCCCATGCTTCAAATGGCCAGGATACAGATGTAGGATGTAAATTTCCCGGTGCTTGATGGATGAAATCACCATGAATCCGGCATGCATGACAACGTTTAGCGTAGTCTGTTGCATCTGCGAACATCTTTGGCCAATAATATCCAATTCGTTGGAGACGATCGCCCAACTTGGCTCCAGGCTGATGAGCTCCACACATTCCGTCATGAGCTTCCTTCAGGGCCTCTTTTGCTTCTCTCCGAGAGAGACATCTAAGCAAGACTCCATCATGTGATTTACGGTACAGGGTTTGAGAACTCGCATCATAATAGAATTGGAGGGCCTTTCGCTTGATAGTGGCCGCTTCCTTAGGGTCATCAGGTAAGATTCCGTATACTGCATAGTCGATATACAGAAATCGCCAGTCCCTAGCTTCAAGTTCCATCGAGGTCTACAGACTTCTTCTGTCGTTGTTTTATCTGAGCTTTCCTCTATAAGAATCTTGGAGCAGTATAACTCACATCCTGTGACCGGGATCGTTGTTTCAGCACCTGGTGGTAATGCCAGCGAAGTTGCCAGTGAAGCCAAAGCATCCGCGTAGGCGTTCTGAGCTCGTGGAATGTATTCAATAAAGAACCCCTCGAACTTCTTAGCTTGCTTTAGCACTGCGAAGTAGTACGAGATTAGATCCTCATGGCGTACTTCGTATTCTCCTCAGACTTGATTTACGATAAGCTGAGAGTCACCGTAAGCCTCGAGATGGTGAATATTAAGTTCTTCGGTAAATTGCATTCCTAGTAACAGAGCATTATACTCAGCCACATTGTTGGTGCAAGCTTCGATTAAGGAAAATCCTCTTGGGATAATGTGACCGTTTGGGGAGACGAACACCACTCCTACTCCCGCAGTAATCGCTCCGTGTGGGTTTGCTCTGGATGCACCGTCAAAGAATAATTTCCACACTTGCATAGATTCTTGAGTGGTACAAGCTTCTGCAACTTCGTCAGGCAATTCTTCATACAATTTAGATGTCCCTGGCACCGGGTGATCAGCTAAGAAGTCTGCCAATGCCTGACCCTTGACGGCCTTTTGGGGCACGAATTGCATGTCATATTGTGACAAGAGAATGGCCCATTTTGCGAGCTGACAATTTAGAGACGATGGTTTCATCATCAGGACTCTTAAGGGATTCACCTTAGAGATGACATGAATTGTTTGTCCACTAGGTAATGTCGCATCTTTTGAACTGCGAATACCAAAGCGAGACATTCTTTTTCAACTGGATTGTATCGGTGTTTGGCTCCCATCATAGTCCTGCTTAGGTAATAGATGGCTTGCTCTTGACCTTGATCATTGTTCTAGGCCAACAAAGCCCCAAGAGAATGTTCCATGGCCCTCACGTACAACAGAAATGGTTTTCCTGATATTGGGGCTACAAGAACCGGCGGTTGAGTAAGATACTCCTTAATTTCTTCAAATGCCCTTTGACATTCTCCATCCCAAACAAAGTATACTCCTTTCTTCATGAGCTTAGAGAAAGGTTGGCAACGCCCCGAAAGATTAGATATGAATCTCCGGATGTAGGCCAATCTCCCTTGTAAACCTCGGAGTTCTTTGAGACTCTTCGGAGGTGGCATGTCTTGGATAGCACGCACTTTTTCTGGATCGAGAGAGATTCCCTTGGATGTGACGATAAATCCTAGGAATTTTCCGCTCGACACCCCAAGGAATGATTTTGTCGGGTTCATCTTCAGTTGATGTGTTCGCATGATATCGAACATTGTCTTCAAATCTGTGAGATGATCCCCTTTATGTTGGCTTTTTACTGCTATATCGTTAACGTAACACTCGATCTTCTTACGCAGATGTTTATGGAAGATGGTGTTCATTGCGCGTTGATAGGTTGCACCAGCGTTTTTCAGGCCGAAGGGCATCACTGTGTAGCAATACACCCCTAGTGGAGTCCTGAATGCAGTATGCTTTTCGTCTTCAGGATGCATCTTGATTTGATTGTACCCTGAGAATCCATCCATGAAAAACATCCTTTCACATCCACAGGTATTGTCGATCATGACATCAGTGATCGGAAGAGGGAACTCGTCTTTCGGACAAGCTGCGTTGAGGTCACGAAAGTCGATGCATATTCGGACCTTACCGTTTTTCTTAGGAATTGGAACAATGTTAGCCACCCAATCGGGATGTTGTTCTTCTCTGACAAAACCTGAATCGATAAGCTTTTTAACTTCGGCCTCAATTGCTTCCATGACCTCTGGACGAAACCGACGTTGTTGCTGTTTAACTGGTTTTGCATCCGGATAGATGTTGAGACGATGCGTGGCTACTTTTGGGTCCAGGCCGGGCATATCTTCATAATTCTAAGCAAAGACATCTATATATTCTCGGATGAGAGATATAAGGTCTTCTTTTTTGCATGATGATAAATCTTCAGCTATAAAGATAGGCTTAGGGTCAGATTCATTTCCCATGTTGACCTGGATCACTTTATCTTCGGTGGGTGGTTCGCGTTGTTCGAAACGCATATCCCACAAGATGTTAAGACGTTTGATCCAAGGGTCGTTGGTTGATTCGATTAACTCTTCTTCACCCCCTGCGTCTTCATCTGGATGACTAGTCGAAACCATGTTCACAGTCAAACTTTTAAAGAACGGTCCGACACTGATGTCAGATTCCCAGGAAGATGTTCCAGATGAATGATCTTGCCGTAGGTAATTACTGATTTCATTTTCTGAGGCAGGAGGCGTTGTTACATAGCCCAAGCCTCTTCCAGTTTTTTGATAATAATCCGGTGGTTTTCCTTCGGGAGTGAGAGACATTCGAATTGGTGTTCGCCTTCCTTTCCCAAAGTTTAAACCTTATTTTTCGTTAAAGTTGTACCCCATTCGTTTCATTAGTTGGACGGAATTAGGTTCGTGATAATGGAATTGAGGAACTCCATCATCTTCTTCAGAACTTCCACGTTTGAGTGGTTCGGGTTTAACTTTACCGAAATGAATCGGCCTCTGCCCTTTCTTTCTAGATGGGATTTTGAAGAAATCCTTCCGAGCATCTTCTACTTCTTCATCTGAAGTGAAGGATGACTTAATTGGCAATGTGAGAGATGTTTCTGTACACAGTGTGCGCCATGGATTGGTACCTGTTTGTTCAGCTTTAAAAGATTCATCAGACAAGTATGCTAAAATAAAATCTTCATTAATGCACCACTCGCCCTCACTCGGTACATTATTATTGTTCTCGACTGGACTCATTACATCAAAGTTCAATTCCCAAGGACAATCCCCTTCGGGATCTGGTTTGACGTCCGCCTCGTTGCCACTGTCAACGTCTTCTTTCTCTTGTGATTCAGAATAGAAGACCGAGTCCGTGTGGAAATTTTCTACTCCTCTGAAAGGGTATTTTTCGGCAAGCAGGGTTCGAACTTCATCTTCCTCATTGACATATTTCATGACTTGATGTAGAGTAGATGGGACAAAGCGGTTTGCATGTATCCATGGACGTCCTAGCAAGAGATTGTAAGATGTGTCCGCATCGATGATGTAACAAGTCACTTCGGACTTGAGATCTCCAATCTGACATCTAAGCTTGATCTTCCCCAGAGGCCGAGTGCTATTAGCATTGAACCCGAAAATGGTGGTTTGAGTAGCATTCAACCGATGCATGGGAATCCCCAAGACTTGCATAACTCTGTATGGCATGATGTTAAGTGCCGAGCCTGGGTCGACTTGAACACGGCTGATCTCTGATGACCCAATGTATCCTGTGTAATACAGGGGTCTATCATGCTTGTGCTGGACCTGCATATCTTCCTGAGTGAAAGATATGCATGGTAGACTTCTTTCTGCTTGCAGACATTGCAGGCGGGATTGATCTTCAGACGCTTCAGGGATTGGAGTAACTTGAGTGATAAAACTCTCCGTGTTCCTCAAAGCTTCGATTAGAGCTTCTTTGGTGGTTTTAGACAACCTCAAGAGCTCATATAAAGTAATCCTGGCTGGTATGTTGGCCAGCTGTGCCATGACATTGGATTGGAAAGGCGCGCTTGACTCCCCATGTTCTTGGTGAAGATTTCTGTTGAAGCGGAGCTCTTTCTGCTTTCCTTTATCCACCGGCTTCTTTGGTACAGAACCCCCAGTGTCTTGGGGTTGTTCTTCGACTTCTTGAGCATTTTGGTCATAGTTTCTCAAGTAAGCTTTTTTTGATCGAGTACCAGGGTTGCCTTCTGGGTATGCCGCTAGGACGATTCTCTCTTCTTCTGAGTCGGTGAGAGGTTTGAGATGGTCATCGTTCTCAGTAACGGAGGGGCTAATCATGTTGGAAGACTTAGCCTTGCCTCCTTTCTTTTTGGACGTGGTATTTGTCCACTGTTGATCTCTTAGTAGGTCAGGGTGGACCCACATGATTTCTCCTTTTAGGGTCGTGAGGGGTACTAACCCCCTGTCTTTCTGACCATGCAAGTCAGCATTCTACAGGTGCATTTCTCCCTTATGAATGGGAACGACGCCGTTTGCAGTGGTCACCGGTGGGAAGTCGTCGAATTGGACCGCTATCAGGTTGGTAGACACGGTCTTCTACTCGGGCTTCAGAGTGAGCATGTTTGCATTTACCAGATTTTGCAGAATGTCTTTGAAGACGTAACATTTTCTGGTAGGGTGACCCAGGAACCTGTGATAGCGGCAATAGTTGGGATCATCAACTTTTCCTGCCTCATCCGGTTTCCTGATTTCGGGAAGCTGCAGTTTGTTGTTCTTCCGAAGTAGTTGGAACAGAGTGTCTACATGCTCCTCTTTGAATGAGTATTGCTTAGACGCTCTTTGTTGATTTGGCGCCTTGCCTTGCTTAGTAGGCGGTGGTACTTGCGTGTAATCAGCTGCTAGAGTTTCCTTTCCCTTAGACCGCTGGGCGTTGTTTTGATTGCGTTGTTGCTGCGGCTTAGGTTGTGGCTCTTCTTCATCTTTAACTCTCGCCACTATCTCTTCAGCTTGTTCTCCTTGCAAAACCAGTTGTCTCCAGGAGCGACACTCGGCTACCCCTACCTGGGCAAGGAGCTGAGTCTGTAGGTTGTGCCTGCAAGTTTTAACTAGGGTTGATTGGGTCATACCTGAGGGGCATCGCAATGCCATGCTATGAAATCTCTCCACGTAAGCCTTGATGGACTCTCCCTTCTGTTTTCGGGAAAAGTTGCTGTTTTCATTGCTCTTTTTGAGATCTGTTACAACTTCAATCGTTACAACAGAATTAAATAAAAAAAAACAAAATATTACAACTTTATCGAAAATAAACACGAGATCCCGTTTTGGTGCGGTCTTGCTTGCGTGGGTCTTTGGTCTGTGACGGGGATGTTGATATCCGTGGACCGCCGGTCGATCAAGATCCTTTCCGGGAAAATCCGGCAGAGTTTCGTCTATCCGCGAAGGGATATAGAAACAGAACTTCGTCGATCCGCGTGAGATCTAGAAGTTTTAAAGATTATATCTCGGCTAAAACGAGACACTAGCTCTTCTTAGTATTACCTGCGAAGGGTAATACCAAGGAAAAGAAAAAGAGGGTGAATGATGGTTGATGAAGAACTCTCACTCCTCGATCCGGCAGGGCTTCGCCGCTCTCTTGAGAACTTTGACTCCTCGCTCCGGCAGGGCTTCGCCGCTTCAAAATTCAGATCTTGCTCAAGGCCAAAAATCAAGAGAGGAGCCAAGCCAAGAGCAAAATCAGGAGCCCCTCACAAAGGAGGCCAAGGGGGGCTATTTATAGCCACAAGGAGAGGGGGGGGTGCCCAAAAATCCGAGACACCCCCTTGGGTGTCTCGGAAAATCCGAGACACCCTAGGGGTGTCTCGGAATTTCCGAGACACCCCTGGGTGTCTCAGGATTTCCGAGATACCCTTGGGGTGTCTCGGATTTTCTGAGACACCCCCGGGGTGTTTCGTGTTATCCGAGACGCTCCACGGTGTTTTCGCTGTAGTACTTCCATCCGGACTTGGATTTGACTGATTCCGGGTGCGTTGGAAGCCCGACGGTGAGCTCTGTAGATCCCATTGGTTGGATTACCAATGTGGTGATCGGGACACGGAGGGCGTTGCTCCTTTTGCAGTGGTTGTGGGGTTTCCGGTCAGTCCGTATCCCCGTTATTCTGAGATTCTGTTGGCTCACGTAGTCCGTCGGTTCACTTCAGGCGCTCACCGACGTCATTTGAACTCTTGTGAACCGGGAAGTGACGTTCATCGTCGCTCGTTAACACTGAGCTGTTTGTGGGGACCTATCGGCAATTTTTGACGCCTACAGATACCCCCTCCAAAGTGTTTCGGACTCGTTTCTTTTATAGAAGAGACCGGAATACTTTGGATATGATTGGTCCAGCCTTCAGTCGGCCTAAGGGACCTATGATTCGCTTCAACTCTTCGATTCTTTGGTTTATCCGGTGCTTTGTCGAATAACCGAAGTTGTTCCGGCGTTGCGTTTATCGCCTGGCCGTCGTTGGAGTCTCGAGTCTACAGCTGGTGAGTTGAGTTTGGCTCGTGTCATTGAGTTGACTTTTGAACTTACTATCCCTGTCACATCGTTTTGACTTGGGGTTTCGGATCACTGTATGTTGACTTTTTGTTACAACGCACCGATTGGCGTTGACCTAGGGTTACGCGTTGATCGGCGTCTATCCTAGGGTTTCGAACCGCGTGGGTTGACTTTTGTCGTCACGCGTTGACTTTTGTCGCCGCGTGTTGACTTTTGTCGTAACGCGCTGACCGGCGTTGACCTAGGGTTACACGTTGACCGGCGTCTACCTTAGGGTTTCGAACCGCGTGGGTTGACCTTTGTCGTCACGCGTTGACTTTTATCGCTGCGTGTTGACTTTTGTCACAACGCGCTGATCGGCGTTGACCTAGGGTTACACGTTGTCCGGCGTTGACCTTAGGGTTTTGAACCGCGTGGGTTGACTTTTGTCATCACGCGTTGACTTTTGTCGCTGCGTGTTGACTTTTGTCGCAACGCGCTATCCGGCGTTGACCTGAGGGTTTTGAATTGTCGAAAGTTGACTCGTGGAATTCATCAACGTATTCGACCATCGGTGAAGAATCGGTGTTCCATAAAAACAATCGGGGGATCAGAAAAAGGTTCGGGGGGGGGGGGGGGTAAAACCCGGTCAAACACCCCCGCGGTGTCTCCACAACACCGAGACACCCTTGGGGTGTCTCGGTTTTGCCGAGACACCCCTAGGGGTGTCTTGGGCGTTTTCGTGGTCCCCCCCCTTTTCATTTTGTCTTTTACTTCTTTTGGCTCTTGCTTATGGTCCCCCCCTCCTTTAATTCAAAATTCAAAGAGAAAACCCCTTATCTTTGGCTCCAAAAACCGAATTTCTCACACCCCCCTCTCATTTTCGGTTTTGGTCTTTTTCTTCCCCAAGCAAACTTCCTCCATTAATTTGCTTGCAAGAATCCATCAAACCCCCATAAAAGTTTGGATTTTGGTGGGTACCCATTGGCCAAAATTTTCTCCTCTTTCAAACGAGGGCTTTGACTTCCATTTCCGAGCTCGAAGGAAAACCCCTTTGATTTGGTAAGTTTCTCTTCACAATCCTCTTATTTTCTTGTAAAGATTGTATCTTTATGCTTGCCATAGGCTAGGGATTGTCTTTTGGGGGTTTTTGTGCAAAGTTTACCATGGCCGAAATTTTTGGGGGGTTTATTTGCAAAATTCGTGGGGTTTCTATGCAAACAAAAGGACTGAAATTTTGGGGTTTTGATCCTTGCCCATTTGATGAAAGATGTGGGGTGCTTTATGCAAGAGGATCAAAGAATTATTTGAGGGGTTTATTTGTAAAATAGCCCCTAACTGTTTTTAAAGGGGCTTATTTGCAAAAAGGTAGTGAGTTTGAGGCTGAAATCCAAGGGGTTTAGACCACGAACTCATGATCAAAATTTTGGTAAAGGCATGTGGAACCTAAACCGAAGTTTGTGGAGGGGCTTTTGTGCGAAATTGGCTAAATTTGGCAAAAGGGTTTATTTGCAAAATTTAACCAAAATTGCGGGGAACTGGGATGCTATATGACCGATTATGATGATCATGACCCCAATCACGCGTGTCCTTGACCCGAATTTGGGCCTTGAACACGGGGGGTATTTTGGGTATTTCACCAAAATTCACCGCGAAAACGGTAGTTATCGTTTTGCGTGCGCGAAACTTGTAGGTTTAATTAGACTTCAACTATAGAACCCTATTTATTTATAGGATCTTAGTTCAAGTGCTCAATTTCCCCTTCTAAATTTCGCGTATGTATATTGTACCTGACGCATTGCTTTTATTGCAGATTTGCGATGTCTCCGCGTCGCTCTCGGCCTTCCAGGAGTCGCTCCCGTTCGCAGCACAGCGAGGAGGAGGCTCCCGCTGTATCTTCTTCAGCGGCCTCTTTCTTTGGGGGTGAGAATTTACATTTCCTGTATCCCCGATTGACCTCTCGCGGATCATGAAGGAAGAACCGATACCCCTCTCGCGGGGGTTAAGGTTTCGGACTTGTTTTGCTTAGCCAATTCAAGTCTTCGGATATATTGGGGCGATCCCGTGTCATCTTGCACCTTAGAGGTCGGTGTGCGTTATCACGCTATCTACGTGATGATGCGTGTCGACCCCCTGGTGTAGGACACTCGAGATCGTCTCTCCTATGAATGAGCTTATTTCATCTTCATAGGCTGGGTTTTCTAACTCCATCTTTGTTTCGTTACAGTTGAGTTTCCCGAAGGTAGCCTTCCTCATCATGTACCTACCGGTTGTAGTAGGGAAGTCTTTTCCTCGGCTTCCGCCAAGCAGATTATCGATCCCCTACCTCAGTTTGACAAGGATCGTTCTGATGAGTCGCGTCGCTTGATACGGGAAGGAGGGCGTCATTGTTTACGCCAACTCATCACAGACGCTCCCTTTACTGCGGATGCTATCTCTACTCAGGCTTTAAAGAAGCCTGGCTTCCTGTTCGGAGATCATATCGAGGATCCCTCTGCATTGACTCTTACTGAGGAGCATTGGTTGACTTTGGACGAGGGAGCTCTTTTATACATTCCCTCCGTCCCTCGTCAATGTTCTTTCACCCATTTGGAGAGACAGGCTGTGGAGCGACGTACATCTTGGCGTCTCACTGATGATGCCGACAGCGTCCAGTGTGGATACGTATCTCATCATAAGAGTGCTGGTTCCATCGGGTATCATTCTATCCGTGGTATTCGACCAGGGATCATGGGCCTTGACACCGCACCCCCAGGCGAGGTATCGGTAGCTGCTCCTACCGTGAGGAATCGTCTGGCTCAGCTTGGAAGACGGTTACCTCACCCAGAATACAGATGCTACGGTTGGGTTTCCTCACTAGCCAAGGGGTGGTGGACCCGCTTGACCAGTTACGTCTTAGGGCGATGGGAGAGGGACTTGAAGGCCAGTGGGTTGTATGTGCCCATACGCGCCACCATGCACGGACTCCCCGTCAGCTGTCGACACTTCTTGGCGTTGCTGGAGACGTATATACCTGACAGTAACACCTTCTTGACCAGTGGCGGAGAGCTAGGGTTGGCTCTACATGAGATGCATCAGGTTTCCGGGCTTCCGATGGGGGGATTGCCCGTATCAGGAGTACTTTCCTTCTAACCAGCAGTTGGAGTGGTTGAAGAAAGATACTCTCGATATGTATGGTACCCTCTGGGATCTCACGTGCCACTATCATACCTCCTTGCTCCAGACTTCTCCTCCAGCGAAGACGAAGAGGAAGATCAGCTTGAAGCAGTTCGCTCTCTACTTGTTTCCTAATTTGGAGAGTGATTCCGGAGAGCCTCTATGTGAGTTAGACATATTGACCCCTTCTGCTATCAATGAGCTGATGGAGAAGAATGAGACTCATTCTTATACTCTCGCCAGTGCTGAGGGAGCTTTTCCTGCGGGAACCAAGTTCCGTTCGTTTCTCCGTCGCGCATGGAAGTCTATTGAGCCTCGGTCCCTGCTGGTAGGCTATCTTGCGCTCTGGTTGAAGAAGTGCGTTGTTCCGTACCAGGCTTCAGATGCTTTCCCTCTCGAGGTGCTCTTCCCCGCAGTTCAGCTAGCTTACGGGAGGGAGCTTTCTCTGCTCCCAGCGATGGTTGCCAGCATCCATTGCGGGCTCAGGAGTGTGGTCAACTGTTTTACCCAGGCGGGTTCTGAACCGTCTACCGAGCTTGTGTGTCCTAAGGTCGAGCTTCCCTACGCATATCTGATGGCGTGGCTCGTTCTTCACCGCCCTGACCTAATGTCGGCGCCCAGTGCTGTCGATGTTCCTGTTCCTTTCATTCAGCTGTTGGAGAGGAGCAAGTGGCTTGGGAAGAAATTCAGTGATGTGCAGCAAGAACTTCAAATTCGTAAGAGCTGGGAGTTCTTCAAATGCTTTCCTCATTTCTCGGGTCGTTACGGCGACGTGCTAGTCGACGAGGAGAAACCCAGGAGTGGTCGGACTGTTCTCGACATCGGTTGCTTCCGTTGGTTGGTGAACATCCGTGTCGGATATCTTGTTCTCCGGGTGAAGAATCGGTGCCACATAGAACCTTATCTCCCTTGCCGTTTCGCCCGTCAATTCGGCTATGACCAACTGTTTGTTGGGAATCCCAGCCGTAGTTTGAAGGTTGAAGGAGGGCTTATTGATGGCGTACGAGCATGGCTGTGGACTATGGTGGGCTGCACTGGAGCTCATTTTGCTCTCCCCTCATATAGATGCAAGCCGATGATCACTTTCCTTAGCTGCAAGTGGTTACTCTCGGCCAGCGAATCCATAGATGTGAGAAGCCTTTCAGAATTACAGTCCGAACATTTGGTTCAAGCTGCTATGAAGGTTGCTCGCCAGGCTGAGCTTGCTCGGAAGCAGGGGAAGAGGCCTGCCCAATCTCCTCTTCCAAGCAAGGCTGATGATGACGAGGCTTTTGAGGAGGAGTATGGGGGCGTAGACACCGAACAAGAAGAACTTGATGTAGGTTTGTCATGCCTTTGACTTTCTTTCTTAATTGGTATTAATGAAAGATTCTCGCTCACTTGATGACCATTATCATTTCAGGTAGAGCGGTTGATGATCCCGAGTCGCTCGCTGCTTGCTACACGAGTTCGGGACCCAACGACCCAATTCCGATACACGTTGAGACGTGTGACCAGCCCGGGCATGATCGACCCGTTGGTTCTAGGAGGGTAGGTACCTCGAAAAGGAAGAAGATTGCACACAAACCACTCGTCGGCCAGTGTCCTTATGGAGTGGATTTAGGCGACATTGCTGATGGGGCTTCAGGGTTCTTTGAAGAGGGCGAGCTCCCACCGGATCCGGTATTCCCTGGGTCTGATAACATAGACTGCTTCATGCAACAGATGTGCGACGCTCTTCATGACGGTTCCCTGGGTATCGACCTAAACATTGATCTTGAGCAAGTAGACGGTGTTGAGCCCACCGGTCGATACTCAGACATACCTGCCTCTGATGATGCCCTTCACGGGAAAGAGGGTCTTCTTCCTCCACGGCAGGTATTGCAAAGCTTTTCTTTTCGTCTTTATCTTCTTGCACATATCTCCAATCATTTGGGTTGCCCTGCAGATGTTGCGATGGAAAAGCCAGCTGGGGAAGGGGCCTTTCACGGCGTAGGTTTCGAGGAACAGGGGTGCGCCCCTGTACCAAGTTTCTTGAAACCCGAAGCCGGGTTATTAGCTGATATGTTAGCGGAACAAACTTCCAGAGGGACCGTGAGACCACCCTTTGGGAGTGATTCGTTCACAGGTATATATCTGATTCCCTTCATTTTCTTTCTCTTCTCCTTTTTTTTATAATCCCACCTTCCTTTTCATTTTGACTAATGAAGAAGTGTAACTATAGGACCAGGCGTTGTGCCTGATACCGCTACAGTTACTGGGGCTGATAGCTCACATGAGGACGATGTTCCCCTACCACAGTCGGAAGGTACTACCGATCTGCCTGCAAGGGTTGACATACCCTCCATGCCTATCCCTGCCATTATCTCGGAGTCTGTCGGACCTCAACCCGAGGGAACCTCCATCGGCATGGGTATGCTCAGAATTTGCCTTTGCATTTCCTTATCGTACTCGATAATCCCTTAACTTTTATATTGTTGCTTGTAGGATCTCGATCATCCCTATACGAGCGTGTCCGCATCCTTTTGGCCGATACCGACCCCGAGAGAGACATCTTTCGTACCGACCTCGCCCTTTTTACTGTCTTTTTCAACGGTATGATCGATAAACTTCTTCATCGAGGATATCGTTTTGATCAGTTCGGGCGTTCCTTCTCCCGCTACATGACGATGATGAGGGAAGAGGGACATCCAGAGTTGGCCGATTCCTTTACTGCCGAATTCACTGCTCTGGAGTTAGAGACCCGCGAGCTGAGGGAGTTGAAGACTGGTGGGGCTTCCTCTTTTGTATCCTCTCAGGTAGAGGATAGGCTGATGCAGTGGCGTGACCTGAGATCTTCCATTGGCAGCGAGCTTCGGTCACGTGAGCATTCTGTTGCGCAACTAATGGCTAATCTGGCGAAGAAGGACGCCGGCAGAGCCGAGCTACTCAGCTCCTTGGATTCCACCCGTGAAGAGATAACTAGGCTGAAGGATGCTTTGAGGCGTGCCGAGGAGTCCGCTACTCTCATCGTCGAGGACTTGGCTGGATTAGAGCGTTCCCGTGAATGGACGCTTGATAAGCTGGGATCAACACAGGCGGGATTGATGAAGCTGCAAAGTGAAGCCGCGGAGGTCTTCAGCGGTTCTGAAGATTCTGTCCGGGCTAGCCTGCAGGCGGAACTTGAGCAGAGCTACGTAGACAGGCTTTCTAGCTTGGAGTCTGATATTCTTAGCCGTCAGTTGCCTTCGGGCTAACGAACTCGTTGTTGTATGCTTCTGGTTTGATCTATTACTAGAGACTCTGTATTTGCGTCTTTCATAGGATGTTTTGGTACACCCCCAGCCCTCAATGCTGTGACTTTGGATACACAGACTTCATTCTTACAGGGAAGAGGGTACCCCGCACCGCGTATTAGGCGATGACTTATCCCTTCTTAGGACTCGGGATAAAATTCCCCAGGTTTAGACCCTGGTATCTTTTTTCAGTCAGCAAAAGATTTAAACCGGCAACGCGTGTTAGGCGATGACTTATCCCTACTTAGGATTCGGGATAAAATTCCCCAGGTTTAGACCCTGGTATCTTTTTTCGATCGGCGAAAGATTTAAACCGGCAACGCGTGTTAGGCGATGACTTATCCCTACTTAGGATTCGGGATAAAATTCCCCAGGTTTAGACCCTGGTATCTTTTTTGATCGGCGAAAGATTTAAACCGGCAACACGTGTTAGGCGATGACTTATCCCTACTTAGGATTCGGGATAAAATTCCCCAGGTTTAGACCCTGGTATCTTTTTTGATCGGCGAAAGATTTAAACCGGCAACGCGTGTTAGGTGATGACTTATCCCTACTTAGGATTCGGGATAAAATTCCCCAGGTTTAGACCCTGGTATCTTTTTTTGATCGGCGAAAGATTTAAACCGGCAATACGTGTTAGGTATAGACTTTGGGATTATTGGCAAACCCCCAGCCTTCAATGGGTTTGACATGCCTTTACCGATTACCGTTTGAATCGGGCTAGCATGCGAATTGTCTAAATCCGTTCCGCATGTAACGTTGTGCCAAGAAAATTGATTTTCTTGGACTTAGTGCTATGATTTTGAATACATAGGCTTCGTCTTTCTCACGGGAATAGACTACCCGGCAACGCGTGTTAGGCGTTGACTTCATCCCTGTCTTTTCTGAAAGCAAAGACAGGGGGAAAAGTGCTATGCTTTTGAATACATAGTCTTCGTCTTTCTCACGGGAAAGACTACCTGGCAATGCATGTTAGGCGTTGACTTCATCTCAGTCTTTTCTGAAAGCAAAGACAGGGGAAAAGGTGCTATGCTTTTGAGTACATAGACTTCGTCTTTCTCACGGGAAAGACTACCCGGCAACGCGTGTTAGGCGTTGACTTCATCCTTGTCTTTTCTGAAAGCAAAGACAGGGGAAAAGGTGCTATGCTTTTGAATACATAGACTTCGTCTTTCTCACGGGAATAGACTATCCGGCAACGCGTGTTAGGCGTTAACTTCATCCCTGTCTTTTCTGAAAGCAAAGACATGGGGAAGAGTGCTATGATTTTGAATACATAGTCTTCGTCTTTCTCACGGGAAAGACTACCCGGCAACGCGTGTTAGGCGTTGACTTCATCTCTGTCTTTTCTGAAAGCAAAGACAGGGGAAAAGGTGCTATGCTTTTGAATACATAGACTTTGTCTTTCTCACGTGAATAGACTACCCGGCAACGCGTGTTAGGCGTTGAAATCATCCCTATCTTTTCTGAAAACAAAGACATGGGGAAGAGTGCTATGATTTTGAATACATAGTCTTCATCTTTCTCACGGGAAAGACTACCCGGCAACGCGTGTTAGGCGTTGACTTCATCCCTGTCTTTTCTAAAAGCAAAGACATGGGAAAAAAATGGGAGAGGAAGAATTTTATATTCTATCTCCCAGCATTGAAGAGGAAGAATTTTATATTCTATCTTCAATTGGAAAGGAGACTCAATGGGAGAGGAAGAATTTTATATTCTATCTCCCATTGCTGAAGAGGAAGAATTTTATATTCTATCTTCAGTTGGAAAGGGGATTCAATGGGAGAGGAAGAATTTTATATTCTGTCTCCCATTGCTGAAGAGGAAGAATTTTATATTCTATCTTCAGTTGGAAAGGAAACTCGAGGTGGGATCTCCACCCCCAGAATCCGACAGGTGAAACTAGGAGTGGGATCTCCACTCCGAGAATCGAAAGGCTGAGAGAGGAAGAATTTTATATTCTGTCTCACAGTGCTGAAGAGGAAGAATTTTATATTCTATCTTCAGTTGGAAAGGAAACTCGAGGTGGGATCTCCATCCCCAGAATCCGAAAGGATGAAACTAAGAGTGGAATCTCCACTCCGAGAATCAAAAAGACTCGGATAACCCTAACTGTCGTAAGGTTTGGTTACTCGATTTGAAAGTGGACCTCTCGTTCATTGGAGGAATCGAGAGGGGATTTTGGTTGTGGTCCTAACTGTAGTAAGGTTTGACCAAATGGGAGATTTGAGACGATTCTAACCATAGGAAGGTTTGATCGCTCGATTTGAAAGTGGACCTCTCGTTCATTGAAGGAATCGAGAGGGGAATTTGGCTTTGGTCCTAACTGTCGTAAGGTTTGACCAAGTGGGAATTGCGTGGTGGGGACTATGAATCGTCAAACACCACTGAAAGTTTCATAAGGGAAGATTAATCCATCGAATGATTAGATCTCATCTCAGCAAAAGAGTGTTTGTGAGAGTTAGAGTCTGACAAACAAGAACATTCGGAATTCGAATGTGGATTTCTTGTTCATCTCTCTTACAGCGACTGGGTTATCCCTAAGAATATCCCAATGTGATATTCTTCCGGGAACTTCCCAGTACATCAAAATTTTCTGAGGATACTAAGGATAGTATCTCTTCAGGAATTTGCCATTTATTGGCACGGCGACCGGGTTATCTCCCTAAGAATACCCAAATGCGGTATTCTTCCGGGAACTTCCCGGTACATCAAAATTTCTGAAGATACTAAGGATAGTATCTTTTCAGGAATTTGCCATTTATTGGCACGGCGACCGGGTTATCCCTAAGAATACCCAAATACGGTATTCTTCCGGGAATTTCTCGGTACATCAAAATCTCTGAAGATACTAAGGATAGTATCTTTTCAGGAATTTGCCATTTATTGGCATCATAAGCCGGTCACCATCTTTGGTGACTAGGCGATATGCACCGTTCGAGTAAACTGTTTCTACTACGAACGGTCCTTCCCATTTGGGTTCAAATTTGCCTTTCTTCTTGGAGTTAAGAATCATAGGATGTCTTTCAGTCAAGACCAAATCCCCTTCCTTAAAACTCCTTTGTCGAACTTTTTTGTAGAAGGCTCGAGAAATTCTGGCTTGGTAGAACTCAATATGCTGTTGAGCTTCCAAACGCTTTTCATCGAGCATCTCGAGTTCTTTGAGGTGCTTCTGATGCTGTTCTTCGATCGTCATCTGAGTTGCGAGGGCGATCCGAAGAGATAGAATCTGGATTTCCAAAGGGAGAACGGCTTCGCATCCGTACACCAATGAGTACGGGGTTGCGCCAGTCGGTGTACGTACCGTAGTACGATAGGCCCATAGAGCCGTGCCGAGCTTGTCGTCCCAATCTCGCTTGTTATTCTTCACGAGTTTGGACAAGAGCTTGATGATAGTCTTGTTGAAGGCTTCAGCTAATCCGTTTGCTGTGGGATTATAGGCTGTTGACGAGATGTCCTGAATTTTGAATTTCTCGCAGAACCTTATGAAGGCGTTACTGATGAATTGAGGACCGTTGTCATGTATGATTCATCTTGGAACACCATGCCTGTAGATGATATGGTGCTTGATGAATGCAATGACGTTGCTCGTCTTGACTTCTCTGAGTGGAACTGCTTCGGCCCATTTGGAGAAGTAATCGGTAATTGCCAGGATGAACCGATCACCTTTGACGGACGGGGGGTTTATAGGACCAACAATGTCCATTCCCCAAGTCTCAAATGGCCATGACGTTACCGAAGGATGTAGATGCTCCGGAGGTTGGTGCATATAATTCGCGTGTACTTGACATGCGTGACACTTCCGGGCGTATGTGATCGCATCACTCATCATGAAGGGCCAAAAGTAACCCATTCTTCTGATGCGATCATAAAGCTTGGGGCCAGGTTGGTGTGCGCCGCACGATCCTTCATGCGCCTCCCTAAGCACTTCTTCAGCTTCTTTGGTCGATAAGAAACGTGCTAGCAGCCCATCGTACCCCCTGCGGTATAGTGTTCGATTCTCCGTGTTGTAGTAGAATCTTGGAGCTCTTCGTCTGATTGACTCTCTCTCCTTTATATCTTCTGGCAAGATTCCATGCAGGACGTAGTCGATGATGGGGAAACGCCAATCTCGTGGCTCGAATTCAGCCTGAGTTGTATGCACCTCCTGAACCTCCTCCTCTTTGTCCTCTTCATCGCAGAGTGGCACTAAAAGTTGGTGAGTTCTTACCGTGACAAATTGTTCTGTCCCGGGTGGCTGTGCCAGAGATACGGCTAAAGCTGCTAACGCATCTGCGTAGGTGTTCTGCAACCGCGGAACGTGCTCGATGAAGAATCCTTCAAATGATTCCACCAGTTCTACCGCCATCTTGTGATACGGGATTAGATCCTGACTTCGGACTTCGTACTCCCCTTGGACTTGTTTGACTATCAGTTGAGAATCATCGAAAGCTTCGAGATACTCAACCCCCAGCTCTTTGGCGAAGTTGAGCTCTATAATCAATGCGTTATATTCTGCTACGTTATTCGAGCATGGCTCGGTTAAAGAGTAGGCTCGGGGCATCACATGTTTTCCTGGGGAAACTAAGACAACTCCAACTCCGGAGGAGACCTTAGAACATCCAGGAGTACCTGTGACAAGAGCTGCTCGGGAAGCGCCATCGAAGTACAAACGCCACACTTGTTGGTGCGAAGTTGCGTTGACTTCGTGGGTTTCATCAGGTAGGTCGTCATATATCTCGGCGGCGTCCGTAGTTGGATTAGCTGCCAGGAGATCACAGATGGCCTGTCCTTTTACTGACTTCTGCTGTTTTAAGTGCAGATCGTATTGGGACAAGAGTAAGGCCCATTTTGCTAACCGCCAGCTCATGGAAGCCGGTTGAGTCATGAACACTCGGACCGGGTTAACCTTAGAGATGACATAGATGGTCTGTCCGACCAAGTAATGCCGTATCTTTTGGATGGCGAACACTAAGGCGAGGCATTCTCTCTCAATCATAGGATATCGAGATTTAGCACCTACCATGGTTCGGCTTAAATAATACACCGCCTGCTCGTGACCGTTATCGTCATCTTGTGCAAGCAACGCACTTAATGAGTGGCTCGTCGCCTTGATATAGATCAAGAACGGTTTGCCTGATTTCGGTGCAACGAGTACGGGAGGTTTCGAGAGATATTCTTTAATACTCTCGAATGCCTTTTGACAAGCATCGTCCCACACGAACGACACGCCCTTCTTTGTGAGCCTGGAGAACGGTTGGCATTTTCCCGAAAGGTTCGAGATGAACCGACGGATGTAAGCCAATCGCCCTTGTAGTCCTCTGAGCTCTTTGAGGTTCCTTGGCGGTTGTAAATCATTAATCGCCTTTACTTTTTCCGGGTCGATGTGAATACCTTTGGTGGTGACGACGAACCCCAGGAATTTACCACTGGACATTCCGAGGAAAGACTTGGTGGGATTCATCTTCAATTGATGGGCCCGCATCAAGTCGAACATGGTCTTCAAGTCTTTAATGTGATCATTCTTATCACGACTTTTCACGACCAAATCGTCCACGTAGCACTCGACAGTCTTTCGGAGATGCTCCTGAAAGATCTTCGACATAGCTCGCTGATATGTAGCACCTGCATTTTTCAAGCCGAAGGGCATGACTGTGTAGCAGAAAACGCCAAGAGGCGTTCTAAATGCAGTATGCTTTTCATCATCTGGATGCATCTTTATCTGGTTATAACCAGAGAAACCATCCATAAAGGACATCCTCTCGAACCCACACGTATTGTCAATGATAACATCCGTGATGGGGAGAGGAAAATCATCTTTTGGACAGGCTGCATTGAGGTCTCTGAAGTCGATGCATATCCTGATCTTCCCGTTCTTCTTAAGGACCGGGACAATATTGGCAAGCCATTCTGGATGTTGCTCCTCCCGAATAAATCCTGAGTCGACAAGCTTTTTAACCTCAGCTTCGATCGCCTCCATCATCTGCGGACGAAACCGTCTTTGTTGTTGTTTGACTGGTTTGACATCCGGTTTAATGTTGAGACGATGCACTGCTACATTTGGATCGAGCCCTGGCATGTCTTCATAATTCCAGGCGAACACATCGATGTACTCCCGGATAAGAGAGATTAATTCTTCTTTCTCCTTGGGTAAGAGGCTGTCACTAATGAATATAGGCTTTGGATTTTCCTCGCTTCCCATATTCACCTGGACTACTTGGTCTTCGGTAGGAGGTTCTCTCTGCTCGAACCGATCGCCGTATTGCATGTTCAGGTGATGAACCCACGGGTCTTCCCATGTCGGTATCTCATCATCTTCTTCTATTGTAGCTGGATCAACCGTGACCATGTTTGACATTAGCTTTTTGAACATTTCACCAAGACTAGCGTCGGAATCCCAAGACGAAGAGTCAGAAGAATATCCGTTTCTAGCTTTGTTGGCAATTTCATCAATGACTTGCCAATAACATTCGTCATCTGAGGAGACATAGCCTAAGCCTCGTTTGTGACGGTAATAATCATCGGGCTTCCCCTTTGGTACATAGGCCATTCGAGGTGGAACTCGCGGACCTCGACCAAAGAAAAGACCTTCTCCGAGCTTGAAGTCATATCCCTGCTTTTCCATCATATTACGTGCTTTCACATCGTACCTGAACAGATGTGGGGCAGGTTTATCATCGTCGTCTTCCTCTTCCATGAAGTGGTCGGGTATCGGAGACTTTCTTCCTTTGCCGTAGACGACCTCCTTTCCACCCCCTATCCCTACGGGGATGACAAGCGTCGTTCCGCAAGGGTCATGTACCTGCTTTTTCATCATGCAAAATGACTGAAGCGGCATATACAAATCAGGGTTATCATAAAGCTCGTTAGTGACATCGTCAAGACACATCGAGTACTCTAAATCATCGTTTATTGATAGTTCCTCGGCAAGTTGCCAATTACAACTATTTTCCGATGATTCATCATCGTCAAGATTGATTACAACGGGTACAATGTCATTTAAAACAAAACCGCCGTCATAATCAAACCCTGGTTCGGTATCAGCTTCATCTCCGCTGTCCTTTCCTTGGGCCGATGGTTCAGTATCGGATTCAGCGCCGTATAAAAGGGAATCGGTAAAATAATTCTCCAATCCCTTAAACGGTTGCTTATCCGCGACCACCGTCTTGACTTCATTGTTTGTGTCTACATATTTAAGGCACTGATATAGAGTTGACGGGACTATAAGGTTACCGTGGATCCAAGGTCGACCCAACAGTAAGTTATAGGAAGTTTCCGCGTCAATCACATAACAAGTGACTTCCGACTTCAAATCCCCAATCTGGCACTTGATTCGGATCTTCCCCAAGGGCCTAGACCCGCTGGTGTTGAATCCATAAATTATCGTACCAGTGGAAGCTAATTTGCTAGTCGGGATTCCGAGATGATGCATCAATCGGAATGGCATGATGCTAACAGCGGAACCCGGATCAACTTGAATCCGGTTGACAACGCTGGAGCCAATGTGACCAGTGAAGTACAAAGGTCGATCATGCTTCGAATTTTTCATCTGCATGTCTTCTTTGGTGAAAGAGATGCAGGGAAAATGATTCGCCGCAAGATTGCAGTGTTGAACTGAAGACTCCGGTTCTTCAGGAGATGGTTTGATTCGAGTCAAGAAGGCTTCCGAATCACTCAAGGCTTCTTGTAGTGCTTTCCTTGTATCTTTCGAGAGACGTAACAACTCGTATAGGGTTATCCGAGCCGGGATGTTGGCCAACTGTGCCATGATGTCGAAATGGGGCGGAGAGCTTGTATTTCCCGGTTTGTCCCTTCCAATCGGATGATTGAATCGAGACTGCCTCGGGTTTTGGACTTCTTGGCGTACATGCTCCTTCTCTTTCTCCTTCTGCGGGGCTTTCTCCGTAGCTACCGGTGTTGGGGGAGTTGCTGCAATCCCCAGTTCTGACAGCGTCTTGGAAGGTAGGGTTTTGGTACCCAATAGCTCGGAAGCATCCGGGTACTTGTAGTGATATTCGTTCCCGCTTCGGGTTGTGAAGGCCTCCTGTTCGTCTTCAGAAAGTGGAAAGGTCGGGATTCTGTCGTCCTCTTTCCCTAGAATGGCAGAAACTCCATAACAAGACTTGCCTTTTCCTTTTGACCTTCTCTTGGATGACGATCCGGTCCATTGCTCGTCTGTGATCAGGTCCGGATGAACTCACAGGATTTCGCCATTCGGGGCCGTATGTGGCACAAGCCCTTTCCGGCGCTGTTGGTGAGGATCATAGTTCACCGTCTTCACCGCTGCATTAATCACTGGTTCATGTTGAAACCAGCTCGAGGGAACCGACCCGAAGCTGATGGACACTGCATTCGCGCCCACCTTCTTCTCCTTGGGCTGCTTCATAGTAATAACCCCTACATCGATTAGGGCCTGAATTTTATCTTTAAGAGCATAGCATACCTTGGTAGGATGGTGCACCGCCCTGTGAAGTGCGCAGTACTTGGGATCGTTAACCCTCTTGGCATCTTCTTGATCCTGGATCAGAGGCAACTTGATCTTGTTGTTCTCGACGAGGTATTTGAAGATACCGGGAACTTCATCTTCCCTGAATGAGTAGACCTTCGGGAACCTCGGCTCCCCGACCTTTGCCTTCTGGGGCTGTTGTTGCCACCTGGATTGTTGAGGCGCCCTCTGTTGCTGCTGTTGCGGCTGTTGCGGCTGTTGCGGCTGTGCTTGCACCTCAAATACTTGATTCGCGGCCACAACATTCGCATGTGCCTTCCCTTTACCCTTGGGGGTAAAGTTTGGTTGCGGGACATTATTTGGTATTTGCCCTCTCTCCGCCTTCTTCCTCTTGAGGAATCGCTCGGCTCGTTCTCCCCGCACCTTCAGGTCCTTCCAGGTCTTTGGCGGCGCCATTCCCATGGCTTCAAGAATGTCGAGCGTTAGGTTGTTGTGGCAAGTTTCGAGGATAAAATCCTCACTGACCGGATCCCTGCAATTCATTGCTTTATTCCGGAACCTCTTCACATAGTTTTCGACCGTCTCGCCATTCTTCTGCTTTTCGTTGAATAGCGTACCGATTGAAACCTTAGTGTCATCATCAAAGAAATTTGTTAGAAACATATCCTCCATGTCGTCCCAGCTGCT
>BQKN01000696.1:55952-73197 GCA_022839385.1 Asparagus kiusianus | reverse complement strand
GGATACCTTGGCAAGCTGATCTATGCCGAAGTATTGTGTTGATCCCCCTCTGCCGGTCATGTTAACCGACACTCTTGGATATTCGTCTTCTTAGCGGACGAATTTCTTCTTGTGGAAGCGTTTCGGTGTGGAAATTCTTTCGAACACCGAGACTCTCCTTGGGGTTTGAGCACAGCAGCATTCTGACAGCACCGCTTTGATTATGTTAGCACACGGACAGCGAGACTCCGTGCTTTGGGCACATCTCTTTCGAGATTTTTTCATACCCCCAGCTCTATAGTACAGCTCATCAGTCTGATAACTGGAGCAACCTATAGAGTGTTGGCATGTGTTCCCCGGGATGACACTATCATCATCAGATGAGTATGTTTCCCTTTGGGGGTGGGATGCTTTGTTAGCTTTTTCAAAAATGGCCCGTTCAATTTTATGCTTTTGTGAGTGTATAAATTGAACGGGCTCTTGTACTTTGACTCGCAATCCAAGGCGGTCGGTAATAGGGGCTTTCCCTTTATCAATTTTCTTAGGGAGATTGGTTTGACCCCCAGCTTGGTTTGTAACTTGGGGACCTTTCAATGGTCCCAGTCGTTCCTTGATAGGTACTCTTTCTCGGTTCTCCGGTAAGGGACCGAGGCGACCTTTCAAAGGAGCCCTGGAACTTGAAGGGTCCCCGTTCATACCTGGCCCTGTTGAAGGTGCCGGAACAGGAGAAACGACATCTGGTTTTGAAGAGATTCGGAAGATAACTCCACCCATCTTCGTTGGAGGTGTTGGTCTTGACTTTGGCAACCACACCAATTTGTTCGTAGACGGCTTTTTGACCGCCTCGTCTTTCTGCATCTCCTCCGCCTGGTGTAGAAGGAGCCGAGCATGCGCAAGCAAGGCTCGACGCTTCTTGATTCGCTCCTCGAGGGTGGAGCGATTCCTCTTCACACGAACCCATTCGTTCGTTTCTGTTTTGGAGGGGAGGTGGGTTGTTTGCCGTTGTTGTTCTCGGCGATACCTGGATTTTAGATCCTCGTTGTAGTGGATCCCATCCGTTGATTCAGCAGCTTTGGCTAGTTGTTGGGCGAGGCGTTGACGCCGTCTTTAGCGAGCCCTCTTTGATAGAGTTGGAGCATCCTCGACCATCACCTTTGAGACGGGAGGGAGAGCTTGAGTTGCAACCTCGACCACGCTGAACGACGCGGGGACGTTGCATGGTGCGGAGGTAGCAACGGCGACGGGATCTTGGATCTTGGAGTTGGAGATCCCGCGAACCCTTCGGGGAGATGGAGTCTTCCCGCGCCTGCTTGGAGAGGCGGATCTGGAGGAGGAGGAAGAGAGGTACTCTTCGAACTTCTGCTGATCGAACTCGTATTCGATCTCTTCATTCACCCGGATCTTGAAGGCCGGTTGCGTCACTCCGATCTCGGTAGCGAGGTCGGCGGCTCCCACTGTGGTCGCCAGCTTGTTTTCGGGAAAAGTTGCTGTTTTCATTGCTCTTTTTGAGATATGTTACAACTTCAATCGTTACAACAGAATTAAATAAAAAAAAACAAAATATTACAACTTTATCGAAAATAAACACGAAATCCCGTTTTGGTGCGGTCTCGCTTGCGTGGGTCTTTGGCCTGTGATGGGGATGTTGATATCCGTGGACCGCCGGTCGATCAAGATCCTTTCCGGGAAAATCCGGCAGAGTTTTGTCTATCCGCGAAGGGATATAGAAACAGAACTTCGTCGATCCGCGTGAGATCTAGAAGTTTTAAAGCTTATATCTCGGCTAAAACGAGACACTAGCTCTTCTTAGTATTACCTGCGAAGGGTAATACCAAGGAAAAGAAAAAGAGGGTGAATGATGGTTGATGAAGAACTCTCACTCCTCGATCCGGCAGGGCTTCACCGCTCTCTTGAGAACTTCGACTCCTCGCTCCGACAGGGCTTCGCCGCTTCAAAATTCAGATCTTGCTCAAGGCCAAAAATTAAGAGAGGAGCCAAGCCAAGAGCAAAATCAGGAGCCCCTCACAAAGGAGGCCAAGGGGGGCTATTTATAGCCACAAGGAGAGGGGGGGTGCCCAAAAATCCGAGACACCCCCTTGGGTGTCTCGGAAAATCCGAGACACCCCCTTGGGTGTCTCGGAAAATCCGAAACACCCCTGGGTGTCTCGAGATTTCCGAGACACCCTTGGGGTGTCTCGGATTTTCTGAGACACCCCCGGGGGTGTTTCGTGTTATCCGAGACGCTCCACGGTGTTTTCGCTGTAGTACTTCCATCCGGACTTAGATTTGACTGATTCCGGGTGCGTTGGAAGCCCGACGGCGAGCTCTGTAGATCCCATTGGTTGGATTACCAATGTGGTGATCGGGACACGGAGGGCGTTGCTCCTTTTGCAGTGGTTGTGGGGTTTCCGGTCAGTCCGTATCCCCATTATTCTGAGATTCTGTTGGCTCACGTAGTCCGTCGGTTCACTTCAGGCGCTCACCGACGTCATTTGAACTCTTGTGAACCGGGAAGTGACGTTCATCGTTGCTCGTTAACACTGAGCTGTTTGTGGGGACCTATCGGCAATTTTTGACGCCTACACCTTCTTTTGTTTGGTGGCGAGAAGAGTCGGGACCGAGACTTCTGTATCGTCCTCAAAGAATCTGGCCAAAAATATCCTTTCTAAATCTACCCATTTTTGAATAGATCCAGCAGGCAGCTTCATAAACCATTCAAAGGCCACCCCTTTAAGAGTGCCGATGAACAAGCGTGTCAGGATGGCATCATTTGCTACCACATCTCCGGTCTGGGACTTGAAGTAGTAAATGTGCTGATTCGGCGATCCTGTGCTATCGAACGGTTGTAAGGTAGGGGCCTTAAATTTCGGTGGGTAGGGAGTTGTATCCCACTCGGCTGGATAAGGTCGCACAACCCCCTCTTCGCGGAGCTCGCTTCTGTTGGCAATTGCATTGAGGCGAGCCTCCAATTCGTCCATTTTAGTAGACTGGAGATGCGGTTCTCTTTCTGTCTCCTTCTCGTTTTTAGAGGAAGACTCCAAATTGTGAGTCTCATGTTCCAAATTTTCCAGTACTTTCTGTTTCCCTTTAGAAGGTGTCTTTCGGGAAGATTCAGGTTTTTGGTCTTTTTCGGCGAGGAGCTGGGCCAACATATCCTTCATTTGGAGGAGTGTCTCTTGCTGTGCATGAAGCATAACGTGGTGTTCATTAACTGTTTTAGCTAAATCCTCGGGGTTGTTGGTCATGTAAGTGGAGACCTCTCGCGCTCCGACAGAGCTTGAAGATTGAGATTCGGCTATTGCCGAATGTTCATCACTTGTTGTAACCCCTTTGGCTAACTTTTGGTAGTCAACCGGGCGGATAGCTCCTGTCTGAGTCCGAGTATGTCGATATACTCCTTCGAACTCGTCACAAAGTTCTCTAACGGTCGGGGAATGGCTTTTTTCTGATTCATCGGAATTAGGATTAGAAGCTTTCCCTCTGCCGGTCATATTGATGGTGACCTGAGGATATTCAGCTTTAGAAACCTTCCTCTTCTGATGACGTCGTCTTTTGGTAGGTCTTACAACCTCCACCACTCTATCGAATACAGACCTGCGAGGCTCAGGTGCACAACATTGGCATTCGGAAAGAACTGTTGAAATAATCTTCTCACAATGACATGAATGATCTGTTGGTTGTGTTGGTTTCCCTCTAGAAAGTAATTCTCGCAAATCAGAAATTTAGGAATTATCCGTTGGGAATGCAACCCCCTGTCCTTGACTGGACGAGACTGGTTCTTGCTGCACATGAATCTTCAGCCCATGTTGTCCCTCTCGGATCACATTGCGTTCTGGAGTTGAAACGTAAGAGCGTTGTGATTTATGAACACCAGGCTTAGGCCTGCGTTTAAAAACAGACCTCTTAGGGTCCTGTTTTATCTGGACGCACTCATCAAGTGCGTCTTCAACAATATTGTGTTTTGGAGGGACAACGCACCCCTGAGGGTCGCGTTTGAGTTGTATTACTCGAGGCTCATAATTGGGCTCATTACCGCGAAGCATGCGTTCTGGAGTTGAAACGCAATTCTTGGGCGGGGCTTCGAAAACGCAATCTCTGCGTTGAACCAGGGATCGGTTTTCTCGAAGATGCGCTCGTCAGATGGATCTTCTTCGTCTCCGAGCGGCGTTCTTCCTTGCCTGTTTCAGAGTTTTGGCTGTAACATCATCGATGTTGAGGGGATTTTCCTCCACCATAGGCCTTTTATCACCTACCACATGTCGTGTTGATACGGGTGTGGGATCCTCAACCTGCAGAGCGAGTTTGAGACTTTGGCCAAAGGAGAGGACTTTCTTCGGCTTCTCAACAAGAGGTTGGATCTCTTTGGAGTCTTTTTGGATGTTGTGCCTAGCCTTGGGGCTAAGCGATCCAGAGGAAAGAGCTTTCTCGTACTTGGCTTGATCAAACTCTACAACGAGAGTTTCAACAGTCGTTCCAGCGAGGTGAGCATCAGATTGCACCACCACTTCTTCATCAGTGAAACTAGTCCCCAGCGGAGTCGCCATCTTTTGTTTGTTGGAAATTTTGTAATGAAGAGAAATAATAAAAGAATTGTATTTGACTATTATTCTCTCTAACTGCTTAGAAAAAGAATGTTTACAAATCTCTCAACTCTCAATTACAATTTGAATTCCTGAATACAAAAGAGAAGAGAATGAATTTGATTCTCCCCTTTGTTTAAATCTGGGTTCTTCACGGTGGCGATGGAGTGCTTCCTTCGAATGCTTGGTCGAACTTGCTCTCCGTTGACGATCTGAAAATCACAATTCACTGGAACGATTGACTTGTCTGGTTGATAACTCTTGACGAGTATTGTAGCTCAGAATGAGTAACGAACTCCAAAAGAAGAGTTGTTTGAACCGAAAATAATTCGGTTAATAAGCCAAGTATCGGATGTCTGGATTCTTCAGTTGAAGATGATGATTCCCCAGACTGTATAAAGAGTTGCTCCTCCAACTCTCTATCTCTCTTAGATTTGATATCCTCAAATCTCTCTCTCTCTCTCTCCAAAAATTCGATCTGATCCCCCCCTTTAACTCTGTTGAGTTTGTTGATATTTATAGGGGGATTAGGGGTGTAACTGCCCCCATAATCCGCGCCTAAATAGGGGTTTAGTTGCCCCATTAATCGGGTGTAACAACCCACTCAAACCACCTCCCCAGATCGTGGGTGAAGAGCGGTTTCGGGATTGCCTGATCAGGTTTGAACAAGTCAAACGCAAGTCGTGCGTTGTTGGGCCTGGACCTGCGTACTGGTCGTGATTGGAACTACGCTTGGCAGTGACTAGAAAGATCTGCGTTGGGCAACGATTGGGCAGTGATGGAGCTACGTTTGGGCTGCGTTGAAGAGCTGCGTTGGGCAGCGATTGGGCAGCGATGGAGCTGCGTTGAAGAGCTGCGTTGGGCAGCGATTGGGCAGTGATGGAGCTGCGTTGGAGCTGCGTTGAAGAGCTGCGTTGGGTAGCGATTGGGCAGCGATGGAGCTACGTTGGAGCTGCGTTGAAGAGCTGCGGATGCCTTCTCTGTCTTTATATATGGATGACACCAATGACCAGTCAAGAAAGTCCTATTCAGACCATTTGTGACAATTGAGGCATCCCAATAACGCTCTATCGATGCTTTTCTAAAATCATTACACTGCTCATCAGCATCTCTAATAGTTGCTAATGTAGCATTAGCCATGTTGTTATCGCAGCCATCAAGATCAATCATCTCACATATGGGGCTTGTTAGCAGCGGATAAAGCTGTGTTTACGCTCACATTGGTGTTGTGATCTTGATGATGGTACGTAGAGAGGACTTCCTCGCCTTGGTTCGAAGAGAGCTCTTTAGCATGTGAGAGTTGTCAAATTGTAACTTCTAACATCAGTGTTTGATGGAGAGTCAGCTATCTTTTATAAATTTTAGAGGGCCTACACTCACCCAAATTCTTCATCTTAAACTTCTTTGAAAGCCGTGCCTTCAACTCATCTATAGCAGATCTGGAAATAGAGGCAACTAACATGTCATCAATATAAAGTAACAAATAGATGTACGCGTCTCCTTTCAACTAGTGAAAATATACGTAAGGATCAAACTGGCTCCGAGTATATAAATGACCAATCATAAAACCATCGAATCACATATACTATTATCAAGGAGACTGCTTCAAACCGTATAGTGATTTCTTTAATCTACAAACCAATTTTTCCTTCCATGCAGCTTGGAATCCCAATGGCTGAGTCATATATATATATTTTTATCAAGATCACCATGAAGAAATACCGTCTTTACATCCGACTGATCTAACTCCAAACCATACTGTGCCACCAAAGCTAGCAAAATACGAATCAAAGAGTGCTTCACCACTAGAGAGAAAACCTCATTATAGTCAATACATTCCTCATGTGCATAGCCCTTCGCAACCAACCTAGCTTTGAACCTCAATGAAGTGCCCTCAATACCCTTCTTCTTTGGGTATACCCACTTGCAACCAATTGCTTTCCTCCCCTTTGGAAGCTCAACAAGCTCCAACGTATCGTTCTTATGAAGAGACTTCATCTCCTCCTACATAGCCACCTACCACAAATCAGTCTCCGAACTCTGCTCGGCCACTCTGAATGTAGTAGACACCATCTCATCGATACTCTCCACCGGAAGTGCATACGTAACTGTGTTGGCATATCGTGTTGGCATTAGTATGTCTCTCCTCTGTCTTCGAACCATAATAGAATCCTGAACCTGAGCCGTTAGTCCTTGATCCTACACATCAATACCCGTATCCTCCGTGTCACCGTTATGCTCGCCTAGCATCGCCTCAGTCGGCACTCTAATGGATACTGCACCATCTGGACACTGTGGAGCTACATCGATCTCTACCACCTATGATATCTCCTCTGTCGGGTCGCTCTCCACCTGATGAGAGCTGGGAAGCTTTAAGATAGAAGCCTCATCGAATGTGACGTCCCTACTCAATACAATCTTTCTATCACTGGATCCCATAGTTTGTATCCCTTGACACCACGCTTGAATCCTACAAATATGTCATTCCTAGCTCGAGGTTCCAATTTATCTGTTCTCACATGATAAAATGCAGGGCACTCGAATATATTGAGATGGTCATAGTCGTGTGCTGGCTCTCCCGACCACTTCTCCATAGGGGGGTTTTCCCCTCAATCGTAGATGAAGACAACCTATTAATGAGGTGGCTCGCATATGTAAGTGCCTCAGACCAAAAGATCTTCTTCAAACCACTCTGCGATAATAAACATCGAACCTTCTCCAACAAAGACCGATTTAGCCTCTCTACCATCCTATTCTACTATGGTGTATGACTAACCATGAAGTGTCGCTCTATGCCCTCGTCTCGACATAGCTGCAGAAAGGGGTCTGAAGTATATTCACCACTGTTGTCGGATCGTAACGTCTTGATCTTTCTCCCAGTCTGAGGTTCTAATCTCTTCTTCTACTCCACAAACAAATCTAGGACTTCACTCTTCTTCGTCATGGTGTACACCCAACATCGCCTAGAATAGTCATCAACGAACGTGACGAACTAATGTTGACCACCAAGTGATGCAGTCTTGGTGGGACCCCAAATGTCTGTGTGCATGTAGTCCAGGATGCCCCTCGTCCTATGAATGACCGTCCTAAACTTTACCTTTGTCTTCTTGCCAAGAACACAATACTCACATAATTCTACTTTACCACTCTTGGCTCCCTTCAATAGCTCCTGCTTGCACAAAACCTACAGTAACTTCTCTCCTGTGTGCCCCAACCTATAATGCTAAAGCCTTCTCATGTCTGCCTCTGAAATAGCCAAAGCAATCTGGCCAATCTCGATGCTCCCCTTCAGATAGTATAAATTTTTACTACGAACTCCCTTTATCACCACCAAAGATCCCTTAGTAACATTCGCTACAGCATTTTCAAAGGTCACCTTGAATCCCTTCGTCTCCAAAGCTCCACAGAAATAAGATTCTTCTTCAGCTGAGGAACAAATCTCACCTCCTTTAATTCATGGACTACTCCATCGTACATTTGAATCCTCACGGTACCTATCCCATAAATGCCACAGGATTGATCATTTCCCATGACTATAACTCCCCCATCGAGCTTCTCAAAAGATGCAAACCAATCTCACCTAGGGGTCACATGATAGGTAGTACTAGAATTAAGCATCCAATCAGATACATCCAAGTGGTTCACCTCCGGAGTAATCAGTAGAGAAAATCTTGAATCATCAGAATCATTGCCTTTCGTAATATTCACCTCATTGGCCTTTGGGCCCTTTTTCTTGCTATTCTCCTTCTCTTTGATCTTTGGACAATCTCTTTTTCAATGTCCTTGCTCCTTACAAAATGCATATTGGTTCTTTCATAGCTGGTGATGACCTCTTGACTTTAACCTTCCTCTATTACTACCTTTCGGATACGGGCTTCTACCTCTCGTCGACAAGGCCTCGCCTGAAGTACTAGCACGAAAAATCTCCTTGTCCTTTCTTCTTAAACTATAATTCGTCAATGCATTAGTAACTTCACTATAGCTGATAGAAGATCTCTTATTTAACAAAGTGAATAAAAAGTGTCATACTCTTCATCCGGTAAGGAGCCCAATAAGATAATAGCCTTGTACTCATCCGATATCTTCTCATCAACATTCGCCAAGTCCGACAAAAACTTAGTGTAGTTGTTCACATGAGCTGCAAGCGAGGTGCCTCTGGACATCTGAAATCTGAATAACCTACGCAGCAAGTGCAACTGGTTCTCAACACTCTTCTTAAGGTACTTATTATTGAGAATTTACCACATCTTCATTGCAGACGTCACCCCAATCATATCATACTTTAGCTCCTGTTCCAAACAGGACCCGATCACCCCACAAGCATTCCTATTTATCTTTTCCCATATCGCCTCTTTATATTTTGGTGGTCTCTCGTGGACCATGATGGTCTCCTCCAAGTTCTGAGCATTAAGTGCATCCTATACGTCGCTCATCCATAAACCAAAGTTGATTTTACCGTCATACTTCACCACACTAATTTTGATGTTCTGAAAACTAACTTGAACTGTACTCGCCATCGACTTGCTACTTTCACTTTCTTCTCCCATTTCAAACTAACTCCAAGTTGTAGAGAAATAATCAAACTTTGATAAAAATTAAGAATTACCCAACTGAACCCTAGATCAGATTTTAAATAGATCTCATGTCTACACGAGGAAAGCAAAATCTTCAACGGCAACTCCTAATGCTATCTCCACCGAAGCCTAGAGCTCCAAGAACACAGCTTCACACTAGAATCTTCCTCCACATAATTCCAAAACCCTAGATCTGAAATCTGGGCTCTGATACAACTTGTTGTGCACATCAGAAATTTCGGCAGCACATCGGTAGCACAACAAGAGAGTCAGGTCGTAATAGAAATTCCTGTTTTACCAAGGAAACAAGAACCAAAAGTAAAATATCTCAACAAAGTGGGATATCAGCTCTTCCTCTCATCAGTTCTAGAACTGACCTGTCGAGGAAACCTAAATATGCTATTATAAATCACAAAATCGAGACAAACTATTTTTACGTGGTTCGGCAAATAGCCTACGTCCACGGGACAAGGAGGGGGGAGATCTACTATTAGAGAGAGAATACAAATAGGATTTACAATCACACAAATTAAACCCTCACACAAACTCTCAAATCTCTCACAAATATCTCCTTCAAAAGGATGTCGAAAACCCTCTCAAAAGCTGCTGCTTTTTCTTCACTAAGCACAGCCACCAAGCATCCTTTTTCTTCTCTGCCTGCGTGCTGTCAAAAAAAAAAATTATCAGTCGACTTTAATTTTTTTATTTGCACACCTGAAAACTCTGTGCCAAAAGAAAACTCCTAGCAGTAAACCCTAGATGATCGATTACCAGCTATATATAGTTGGGAAATTAACATCGGGTGGGCCTACTCTCAAACCTCACGCGAAAAAGGCTTCCGTATGTGGCCCCCATTCACAGTTTCCTAATCTAACTTGACTCTAAAATTGAATTTATTTCCTAATCTATATTTCTTAATCTAAATATACTCTAACTCAGATTAAGTGTCCTACATCAGTCTCCCCTTGTTGAAAGAAGCTCGACTCTGAGCTTATATTTGTTAAAATAGTAACTACATTGATAAATAATTTTGTTCTTTTGCAATGATCAGCATCCGTCTTGCATTTAGTATTGATTTTCTCCATTTGTTCTTTTACCTTCTCTGGTAGGACTTTTTTGTATCAAACTTGTGTATGAATCTTTTTTATAACATGTGTATGTAATTGGCAGCATGTGGCTCTATAGTCGACATGAAAAACTCCTCCAAATATTTTCCTTGTTGCTTCCCATATGCTAGTGTCGACGATATCATCTCACCATTGTTAAAATTATTGTGACTATTGCTTCCAAAAAATAATTTTCTTTCTCTTACTCCATACACAATTCTTTCATCTCCTTTATCTCAAGCTCTCTACCAAGCAATACACACATACCATCAATTGCCTCGCTCTTTATTTTATTCTTCTCCTCCATCGGAACAATATCAATATGTGTAACATAACTCACGATATCATGTAGAATATTCATCTTCATTAACATATTATCATCAATATCAGGAACCTCAGGATGAATCTTGATGGGGGCAAAATCTTCCTTTCCGGGGGTGAGCGTCTTATTGTTTGCCACTAGAGAAGCCTTCTCCTTAGCAATCTCTGTCTTAAATGCATTCGGTTCTAGGATTGACATAATTGATGAAGTCTTTATTGGTTCTTCCTTGGTGCTCTTCACAAATCCAGACTCTTTCTCAGAGATGAATTGAGGTTTCTTAATTTTCCCATAATCATAATTAGTTTGATAACTCTCTAATAACATCCATGATAAAGGTCGTATGTCATTCTGCTCAAGTTCTCACTCTACCTTTTTCGCTAGACGGATCGTAGCGGCTAAGGTAAAAGAATCTTTTAAAGACACTTGACATTGCTTGTAGTTAGAAGGTAAGAAACGGTCTCTCAATAATTTCTTCATCTTTGCCCACGTTCGAATTGGATCTTTCCCTTGATGGTATCGATTTATCAATACTTCATCCTACCATGCAGATGCTTTTTCTTTAAGCCTGTAGGCCATTAATTTAACTTTCCAATCTTCTGGGATTATCTAATACTCAAAATACTTATCCACTTTATCAACCAATCAAGGAAATCATCAGCATGAAGCTTTTCATTGAAGTCTAGTGTCATAATTGTCATGTCTTTGGTGGTCTCTGCGATCATAACTGCGACATGAGGCTTCATAGTCATCACTATTGAATTCATCATGTGGAGTCGGATCACATCGTTGGCGACCATCAACGCGATTTCGAACTCCTCCCATGTTCAGATGCTCCACTATCGACGCAAGTCGTTCTATGACAGTCTTCATCTGATTAACATCGGTCTTCAGCACGTCGAACTCTGTTCAAGAAATAGGGGCTTATCATCTGCCATCGGATCAGAGGAACAAGACTCTGATACCAATTGACACAACGAGAAAGTGATAACCTCGGAATCCACCAGGGGCTTTCTTTCAATCTACAAAGAACGATCTTCAAATCCACGAAGAACTTCGAATCCACGAAGAAAATATTGAAAAGAGAAATTTTATTGATGAAAAGCTATTTTCCTTTGGGGTTACATGACTCTTCTTAAATAGAAAAACAAACAAGACTCCTAGTAAGACTAGAATTAAAAAAATAGAAAGTATCAAATAAGACTCCTAGTAAGACTAGAATTACAAAAAAAATATCAAATTCTATCCTAAAAAGACTCCTTATAATAGAGGAAACGAATCATGAATCAAAATTGATTTTGTTTCCTAATCTAATTTGACTCTAAAATTGAATTTATTTCCTAATCTATATTTCCTAATCTAAATAGACTTCAACTCAGATTAAGCGTCCTACATCAGCTCCTCACCTCCCCATATTCCCATCATATAATCTCTAATTTTAAAACTTTTTCCAGCTCCAGGAATCCCCACTTCTAGGACTAATAGTCCAAAACCATCTAAGGAGCACATTTGTCTAATATAATCCCATCCAATAGAAAAGATAATCTAAAGTCTAAACATAAGAACTCTTTGCAAATCTTAGCCTTTTGCAAAAGATTATCTAACATAAAAACCATCCAACATTGGGAATAATCTAAATATTAAAAAATCATAATTTGATTGTCTGACAAAAAGAAAGTCACTCCTTGGAACATCAACTTCAACTAAAAGCATGAAAACATACTAGTAAACTAAATATGAGAGAACATTTAACCCATCTATTAGTCTTGACTCTTGAGACTTAAACATAAAGCATCAATTCGGATGAAATTTTTGTTTTTCCTGAAGTAAGCTGACAATGACCCCATCTCCTGCATGTTGTTGTCATGAGCTTATGACATTCGTGGTTGACCCTGAGAAGTTTGAGAAAACTCTTGCCATCTTGGTTGATTAAAGGACTCATATTAGATCTGGTGCATTTGAGGTTGTTGATGTTGGAAAGTATAAGTCGACGATGGATAACCAGACATTGTATTTTGTAAATCCATTTGTTTCTTTAGCCATGATGATAGCATTTGACAGTTAAGCATATTAACGTCATGCATGTTCTCCTTCTTTTTAATAGCTTAAGCTCCTGCCACACATAGATCACTAGTTGCACCTGATAATTTTATTATCTTATCCATGCACTCTTTTATTTTAGTAGGCACCCCTTTTAGGAATCTACTAGCTCTTTTGTAATTTAAACTCGATGCTTTTGGAGCTCAATCATTTTTGACAAATTATTTTAACTTCAATTCTTGATGCCCGACGATGAGAAACATCTTTAATCTTATGCTTTAAACCTAATGGTTGAGTGTGATGATTTATGCTCGGAGTAGAAATAGGTATTGGTTGTGATAGTGGTGTTTTCGGGAAAAGTTGCTGTTTTCATTGCTCTTTTTGAGATCTTTTACAACTTCAGTCATTACAACAGAATTAAATCAAAACAAAATATTACAACTTTATCGAAAATAAACACGAGATCCCGTTTTGGTGCGGTCTCGCTTGCGTGGGTCTTTGGCCTGTGACGGGGATGTTGATATCCGTGGACCACCGGTCAATCAGATCTGTTCCGGAAGAATCCGGCAGAGTTTCTCCTATCCGCGAAGGGATATAGAAACAGAACTTCGTCGATCCGCGTGAGATCTTAGAAGTTTTAAAGCTTATATCTCGGCTAAAACGAGACACTAGCTCTTCTTAGTATTACCTGCGAAGGGTAATACCAAGGAAAAGAAAAAGAGGGTGAATGATGGTTGATGAAGAACTCTCACTCCTCGATCCGGCAGGGCTTCGCCGCTCTCTTGAGAACTTCGACTCCTCGCTCCGGCAGGGCTTCGCCGCTTCAAAATTCAGATCTTGCTCAAGGCCAAAAATCAAGAGAGGAGCCAAGCCAAGAGCAAAATCAGGAGCCCCTCACAAAGGAGGCCAAGGGGGGCTATTTATAGCCACAAGGAGAGGGGGGGTGCCCAAAAATCCGAGACACCCCTGGGTGTCTTGGGATTTTCGAGACACCCTTGGGGTGTCTCGGATTTTCTGAGACACCCCCGGGGTGTTTCGTGTTATCCGAGACGCTCCACGGTGTTTTCGCTGTAGTACTTCCATCCGGACTTGGATTTGACTGATTCCGGGTGTGTTGGAAGCCCGACGGCGAGCTCTGTAGATCCCATTGGTTGGATTACCAATGTGGTGATCGGGACATGGAGGGCGTTGCTCCTTTTGCAGCGGTTGCGGGGTTTCCGGTCAGTCCGTATCCCCGTTATTCTGAGATTCTGTTGGCTCACGTAGTCCGTCGGTTCACTTCAGGCGCTCACCGACGTCATTTGAACTCTTGTGAACCGGGAAGTGACGTTCATCGTCGCTCGTTAACACTGAGCTGTTTGTGGGGACCTATCGGCAATTTTTGACGCCTACAGATACCCCCTCCAAAGTGTTTTGGCCTCGTTTCTTTTATAGAAGAGACCGGAATACTTTGGATATGATTGGTCTAGCCTTCAGTCGGCATAAGGGACCTGTGGTTCTCTTCAACTCTCGGCTCCTTCGATTTTCGGTTCATCCGGTGCTTTGTCGAATAACCGAAGTTATTCCGGCGCTACGTTTATCGCCTGGCCGTCGTCGGAGTCTCGAGTCTACAGCTGGTGAGTTGAGTTTGGCTCGTGTCATTGAATTGACTTTTGAACTTACTATCCCTGTCACATCGAGTTGACTTGGGGTTTCGGATCACTGTATGTTGACTTTTTGTTGCAACGCACCGATTGGCGTTAACCTAGGGTTACGCGTTGATCAGCGTCTACCCTAGGGTTTCGAACCGCGTGGGTTGAATTTTGTCGTCACGTGTTGACTTTTGTCGCCACGTGTTGACTTTTGTCGCAACGCGCTATCCGGCGTTGACCTAGGGTTACGCGTTGACCGGCGTCCACCCTAAGGTTTCAAACCGCGTGGGTTGACTTTTGTCGTCACGCGTTGACTTTTGTCGCTGCGTGTTGACTTTTGTCACAACGCGCTGTCCGGCGTTGACCTAGGGTTACGCGTTGTCCGGCGTCTACCCTAGGGTTTTGAACCGTGTGGGTTGACTTTCGTCGTCACGTGTTGACTTTCGTCGCCACATGTTGACTTTTGTCGCAACACGCTGTCCGGTGTTGACCTAGGGTTACGCGTTGAACGGCGTCTACCCTAGGGTTTTGAACCGCGTGGGTTGACTTTCGTCGTCACGTGTTGACTTTCGTCGCCACGTGTTGACTTTTGTCGCAACGCGCTGTCCGGCGTTAACCTAGGGTTACGCGTTGTCCGGCATCTACCCTAGGGTTTCAAATCCGCATGGGTTGACTTTTGTCGTCACACGTTGACTTTTGTCGCTGCGTGTTGACTTTTGTCGCAACGTGTTGTCCGGTGTTGACCTAGGGTTACGCGTTAATCGGCATCCACCCTAGGGTTTCAAATCCGTATGGGTTGACTTTTGTCGTCACGCGTTGACTTTTGTCGCTGCGTGTTGACTTTTGTCGCAACGCATTGTCCGGCGTTGACCTAGGGTTACGCATTGACCGGCGTCCACCCTAGGGTTTCAAATCACCGTCGTTGACTTGTGTTGCCACGCGCTGAATGGCGTTTGACTTTGATCGCAACACACTGACCGGTGTTGACCCAGGTTTACGCGTTAACCGGCGTCTACGCTGGGGTTTCGAACCGTTGAAAGTTGACTTGTGAAATTCACCCATATTTTCAACCGTCGGCGAAGAAAATTAATATTCGTGGAAACATCGGGGGTTAAAAGAGTGATTCGGGGGGTCAGAAAGTCACTCGGGGGATCAAAACCCGGGCGAAACACCCCGGGGTGCCTCGGCAAGGTCGAGGCACCCTTGGGGTGTCTCGGCATTGCCGAGACACCCTTGGGGTGTCTCGGTTTTGCCGAGACACCCTAAGGGGTGCTTGGCCCTTTTTGTTGGTCCCCCCCTCTTGTTCGTCTTTTTCCTCCTTTGTCTTTTGTTTATGGTCCCCCCTTCATTTCAAATTTCAAAAGAGATTCTCTCTTATCTTCTTCCTCTCTTCTTCTTCTTCCTCCAAACTTCCTCCATTGATTTGCTTCTCAAGAACCCATCAACCTCCATAGAAGTTCGGATTTTGGTGGGTACCCATTGGCCGAAATTTTCCCCTCTCCGATTAGGGTTTCTTCTTACACCCCCAAGCTCAAAGAAGGCTCCTTTGATTGGATAAGTTTTGCTTGTAATGAGGGGGTAGGCCATGGATTCCCATGCAAAGACCATAACTTTTGGTTAAAAGATTGGTTCTTTTGATGATGGGTGGCCTATGCGCAAGTATTGGGGGGTTTTATGCAAAACCTATACTATGGCCGAAATTTGGGGGACTTTTGTGTAAAAGTGGACTGAAATTCGTGGGGTTTTTTATGCAAAATGGAACTGAAGTTTTGAGGCTTGGATTTATGTCCATTTGATCAAAGGAGGTGAGGGGTGCTTTATGCAAGGGGATTGAAGAATTGTTGAGGGGCTTATTTACAAAAGGGCAGCGGAACATCTTTTGATAAAGGCATGCAGAGACCAAACCAAAAGATTTGTGAATGGGTTGCAGGACCAACTTGTTAAAGCTGATTCATCTGCATATGTGGATCTTGTCGGATAATCGAGTCACGAGACCAACCAACAGAGGTGATGCATCAATGACTCGTACTTATAGAATTTTTGGCAAATCCTCAGCCCTCAACGGATTTGATGAGCCTTTACCGACTACCATTTGAGTCGGGCTAGCATGCGGATTGTTTAAGTCCGTTCTGCATGTGACGTTGTGCTAAAGGAATTGACTCCCTTAGGCTTGATGCTACGACTTCGAATACGTAGGCTTCGTCTTTCTCGCGGGAAAGACTACCCAGCAACGCGTGTTAGACGTTGACTTCATCTCTGTCTTTTTTAAAAGCAAAGATAGGGGAAAAGGTGCTATGATTTTGAATACATAGACTTCGCTATTATTACGGGAATAGGCTACCCGGCAGCGCGTGTTAGGCGCAGACTTTATCCTTACTTAGGTTTCAGGATAAAATACCCCAGAATCGAACTCTGGTGTCTTTTCTCAATCGGTGAAAGACTAAACCGGCAATGCGTGTTAGGTGATGACTTATCCCTACTTAGGATTCGGTATAAAATTCCCCGTGCGTGTGAAGCACGGATTATGGTGTTATTAATAACAACCTGCCACAATGTGGAATATGTAGGCTTTTGTCCTCTTTTTACGGTTAAGGACTAACCGGCAGCGCGTGTTAGGCACTGACTTTGGGATTTTTGGCAAACCCCCAGCCTTCAACGGGTTTGACATGCCTTTACCGATTACCGTTTGAATCGGACTAGCATGCGGATTGTTTAAATCCGTTCCGCATGTAACGTTGTGCTAAGAAAATTGCTTTTCTTAGACTTAATGCTATGATTTTGAATACATAGACTTCGTCTTTCTCACGGGAAAGACTACCCGGCAACGCTTGTTAGGCGTTGACTTCATCCCCGTCTTTTCTAAAAGCAAAGACAGGGGGAGAAGGTGCTATGATTTGGAATACATAGACTTCGTCTTTCTCACGGGAATAGACTACCCGACAACGTGTGTTAAGCGTTGACTTCTTCTCTGTCTTTTCTAAAAGCAAAGACAGGGGAAAAAGGTGCTATGATTTTG
>BQKN01000696.1:0-41376 GCA_022839385.1 Asparagus kiusianus | reverse complement strand
GGTGAGGGTGAGGGCGGGGGGTGGGGGTGGGGGTGAGGGTGAGTTTGAGGGTTAAGGTTATGGTTAGGGGTGGGTGAAGGTGAGGGTGAGGGTGAGGGTTAGGTGATGGTGAGGGTGAGGGTGGGGGTGATGGTGAGGTTGAGGTTGAGGGTTAGGGTTATGGTTTGGTGAGGGTGAGGGTTAGGGTTAGGGATCGGTGAGGGTGAGGGCGGGGGGTGGGGGGTGGATGTGAGGGTGAGTTTGAGGGTTAAGGTTACGGTTAGGGTTAGGGTTAGGGAAGTGTGAAGGTGAGGGTGAGGGTGAGGGTGAGGGTTAGGGTTAGGTGATGGTGAGGTTGAGGTTGAGGGTTAGGGTTAGGGTTTGGTGAGGGTGAGGGGTGAGGATGAGGATAAGGGGTTAGCGTAACTATTATATCGCTAATTACATAGAAACTACACATACCGTACACTTATATTTTCGACCCGTAGAATTCCCCTTCCAATAATTACTATATATAATCTCTTTATTTACTTGTCACATACGCGTACAGGATCGTTGGCGGATACGAGACCATCTTGTTCGGTCCGATAACTTTTTTGTACGCGTATGTAAGAGGGGGCTTATATATAAATATTTATTGGATTTGTCCAGTGTGGACGGGTTAGGTATGTAAACATGGCGTGTATATATGTTTTTACTTGTGTTCTTGTGTACTTTCTTTTCGTCAGAGTTTCGGCGACGCTTACTCGTTGTTCTCCGTGTACAAATTACAGAGGAATATGCATGAGTATATCCTTCCCACTATAGTGTACTTGGAGAATAGCGAGTAAGTGCTGTCAAAATTTTGATGAATTAAAAGTACACTTGAACACACGTAAATACATATACATGTCACATTTACATACCTAATGGGATAGAAGTCTTCCTCTGACAGCCGGTCACATATGCAGTCCTCTGAACACACGTTTACATCCCTAAATTAAAATGATATATGTAGGGATATGCTCACTTCCATTAATTTTTAAATTGTAGATGCAGACAGTTCTTGACAAATCGTTCATGAGCATACCACGTGATCGAAGACATCTAGACACCCGGTACAAGGATGGGATAGAAGCTTTCTTAGCCTACTCTGACACAAACCCTCTACGGTCGCTAAGCGGGTCGATTTTCTGTCCTTGTAAGAATTCCAGGAACGGTAAAATGCTCGCTAGGAGTGACGTAAGTTTTCATCTGTCAATCAATGAATTTGATATCTCTTATGTATTTTGGATTCATCACGGTGAAGGCGTCCCGGTGATACAATTAGAGGAAGAATTCACTGAAGTCAGCAATCCGACAGTTGACACGACTGATATGTTAGAAGATATTCTTGCACCACCGTCGATGAGTGATGTCAACATTAATGATGTGTTTCAAGATGTAGATTGATTGATAAGACTTGTTGAAGAAAATGAGTCACCATTATACGAGGGGTGTAAGGAGTTCACAAGGCTTTCTTTTATGCTGAGGCTTATTCATATCCAAAGACTCAGTGGGATGGCTGTTACACATTTTGAGATGTTATTCGATTTTTTGAGGAAAGTCATTCCAGGCGGTGAGAAAAGCATCCCCGTGACCTATTACGAAGCTCACAAGATTGTTGATACGTTGGGGCTTGATTACAAGAAGATAGACGCCTGTCCTAACGACTGCATCTTGTACAATAAGGGTAATGAAGCTATGGTACAAACAAGCAAAGCGATTGTACACATGATGAAATAGCCGAGGAGTTTTCATTGACACAAAATAATAATCTGGACGATGGAATTGCACTAGCGCACCCTGATGTACCTGCGATTATATGTGAGGCAAGGCGTAAAGGTAAAAAACCTGTCCGCAGCGGAGTCGATAAAACTATAAGAACAGTCCTTTCATTGGCACACACACAGTCGCAGGCTATTCGCACACGATCGCAGAGTAGAGCCTCAATATCATCTGTTTGACTGGTTATCATGTATCACAATGTGTCATGTATTATATTATTACCTTTATATTATCTGTTTGACTGGTTATCATGTATCACGGTGTGTCATGTATTATATTATTGCCTTTATATTATCTGTTTGACTGGACATCATGTACACGCGATTCTGTTTCCATATGCTATTTTATTAATTATTTGCATTATATACTTTTGTTGGATATTCATTATGTTTTCAAAGTATAGATGACAAAAGGATTACGTAAGAAAGCGCTTGAGAGACTATTTGGTAGACATTCTGGAGGTGACGCACATGCCTCTACATCAGGTATTTTTATTTATTTGTTACATCTGTACATTTCTATAAACTATTAACATGAGCCTAATATTTTTTTAATATTTACTAAACAGGAGGAGGAGATGCTACACATGACTCGCAGCCACAGGACACATTACGTGGAGATGCTCCACATGACATGGAGACACAGGCTGATCCTACACAGCATGCATACCACCGCCACTGCATGTAGATGTATTGGAGGAGAGGAGATTTGAGCCGTATAGCGCAGCTCTAGAAGCTACGGCACTACCGCCAGATTCTATTACGGATCAGCGAGTCCACGGTCTAGCCAAGGTGAAGGGGGATTGGGATTCTTATCATGCTTTGCGCCTTATCGCACAGCATAGGTACGAACAAGCAAAGCGTAGATGCCTCAAACTGAAAGGTATGAATAGATTTTTATAGTTTATCGGTTATTATTTTAATTTTTTTCACAAATATAGATTGATTCATTGTTTCATCCGATTCATTGTTTCGCAGGTACCGAGTGACCTCCTAGGTACGTCCACAATGCTACCAAGGAAATGAACCTCATCCCTGATATTCATCGGAGGGCTGTGATCCGATGGGAAAACGGAGTGCCTGTCGGGGCCTTTGCCAATGCTTTCAACAATTTCCTCGCCGCTTTATCTAGGAGACACGATTTCTTCAACATTGTTTTGACGTGGAAATCACAGCGGATTGATGCGCTGGTGGCTTGTTGGAGATATATATGTGTGAGTCGTTTATTTTAATTTTCATCATTATTAGTTATTAATTTATTATTATGTTTAATACACTGATTTGTATCTATTTTTTCTTTATATGCTGAAGCGATTTTTCTTTCTTAACGATAATATTTGTGCCTGGACGTACTGCTTCACGCAAATTAATTTATCGTTCAAGAGATGGCGGTTTGAGGTGAAGAAAAAATATTTTCTTCAAATAACAAAAGATAGGGAGCGATTCTGGCATCTTGACGAGCGTGTGGATGAAGTAGATTTTTTTGCACTTTGCGATTACTAGGACACGGCTAAAATTCAGGTATTATTGAAGTATATATTTTTAATTTATTATTTGAATTTCTATATTGTTTTGATTTGACATTGTTTTGTAGGCTCAAGCTGAAATAGCAAGGAGGAATCGCAACGCGCCTCGCAGTTACGAGCATCACGGGGGCTCCAGGTCCTTCAGCCAGCATTATCATCAATTGGAGCTTGAGGTATATAATATATTAGCTTTTAAGTTGAGTATAATTTATGTGTTATTGGTTAATGATATATTTGAATAAAATAGGGAAGGGGAGATCTCAGACATTTTGCAGATTGTATTCTGACTTCCTGGAGCCCGAATTACGCCGATGAAGAGAAGAAAGCAAAGAATGAGGATCTGGTTGTAAGTAGCAGTTCATTTATATATTCAATTTCATATCAATGCATCATTAGTAAGTCGACTTGCCCGGGTTGTTTTGATATATCGCAGGAGAAATTACATGCCAATGTACATGAGCAAATGACTCAGTCTCAGGTCTGTTCTAACACTCCTGCCCGGCTAAGTAGAGAGGAGGAGGACTCCATCATCGAGATGGTCATTGGACCCAGTAGGAAGAACAGATACCGGTGGAGAGGATCCGAGCAGAGGCCACATGAGTCTAGTAGCACCTACGAGTCTGCAGCACCACAAGGAACACCAAGAAGCAGTTCATATCAAGACTCAATGGAGCAGTGATTAAAAGAGATTAAAGATTGGCAGTCACAGTAAACAACATATCAGCGGGTTGCAGAGGAAGAACGGAGGTGCCGGGAGCAGAGAGAATTGGAGTTCACACAATTCATGTCGACTCTGCTTCAGGAGGCTTAGGAGGCATATAGGAGACGGTTTATGTCGTCACAGGTAATATATATACTTTGCTTTTTTTAATTAGATGATATCGTACACACTGATACACACTGATACAAACTGTTACACACAAACCCTAACTCTAACCCTAACACAAACCCTAAAATATATACTTATAATGTTTTTATATGATAGTGGTGTTGATAGTGTATGCGTGCGTAGTGTTGGTGGTATTGGTTGGTGGGTTGGTTGGTTGGTTGTGGTGTTGTGTTGTGGTGGTCGTTATGTGATTGGTTTGTGGGGGGTTTGGTCGTGGTAGGGGAGAGGGAGGAGTAGGGATTGGGTGTTGATGGTGGTGATGGTAGTGATGGAGGGGGAGGGGGTGTGTGGAGTGTGATTGGTTGGTGGGTGGGGGCTTTGGTCGTGGTTGAGGATGGGGAGTGGGGATTTTGTTGTGGTGGTGGTTAAGGGGGAGGGGTGGGGCGAGGGGGAGTGTGAATAATTGGTGGGTGGGGTTGGCGGATTTGTGGTGTTGTTGTTGTTGTTGTGTTTTGTTGTGTTGTGTTGTGGTGTGATGTGTGGTGATGTGTGTTCGCGGGAAAAACTGATGCTTTCTTCATTGACGATTCCATTGCACTCTTAAAGAACAACTTTTTGCGTTACAGAAAGATCCGGTCTTTTTATAAGATCCGGTTACAATGAAAATCAAACAAAAAAGAAAAAATTACAACTTTTCTCTTGTTTACCGAACAAATCACGAGCTCCTGTTATCTGGTCACTCGCTTACGTGGGTTGTTTGCCTGCGCTGGGGTTATTTACCATGGACTATCGCGTGATCTTGATCCGAACAGATCTACGCAATATTACGGGTATTATTTCACCAAGGAAATAATATCCAGAGGGATTGTTTCACCAAGGAAACAACCGCTCAAATCTCGGGATCAAAGACCAAGCTTTGATCCGGAGTGTAGCAACGTAGATCTGAGATCTCGATCCTCTCGAACTCCTGCCTTTTGTGATGCGGGTGCTCGCCAAGAATCAGATCCGAATGTCCAAGTCTTCAAGCCTTCAAAAACTCAAGCACGAGGTCTCAATTCGGCAGAGTTTCGGCTCTCCAAAAGTTTTTCCCAAAAAGTCCCCTGAAATGATGAATCTTAAGGCCTATTTATAGGCACCCAGAACTGTGCCCGTGCACAGTTCTGGGCCGAGCCACCCATGGGTGGCTCGGCTTGGGCCGAGCCACCTTGGGGTGGCTCGGTTTCGACCGAGTCCCCCCGGGTGTTGCTGTGGTGTCCGTCGTTCGGTTGTTTTGTCCGTGATTTGTTTCGTTACTGATCTGGACTTTGATCCGGTTGTGTAGTCTTGATTTGGCAGTAAATCCGCCTTGGTGTTTGAGTTCGAATCCGTTTTACGGTTGGACGACTCGTTGACTTCCCGAATCGTTAGATTGATTCCGCACGCGAATTCCGTTGCTCGTGTGCAATTTGTTGATCTCGTTGCCTTGTCACTCGATGGTTTGTTGTTTCGTTGAATCACCGTGTCGAGCTGTGCTAAGGGACCTATAGGCAATTTTATACGCCTACAGATACCCCCTCCAAAGTATTTCAGTCTCATTCTTTTATAGAAGAGTCTGGAATGCTTTGGATATGATTGCCCCTACACTGAGTTAGTGTGACGGGACCTTGGAATGACTTTTTGTTCTGTATTCCTTCAATCCTTTAGACTATCCGGTGCTTTGTCGAACGTCTGTAAGGGTTTCGGTGCTGCATTTATTGTCTGACCGTTGTCGGAATTTTGAACTTGAAATCGATTCCTGATTTTCCAATCTTTAGCTCATGCTTGTTGGTTCAACATATAACTGACCCTCGATTGTTGGCGTTGAGTCTTTGTTTGCGACGCGTTGTCCGGCGTAATGTTATTGAGTTATCCTTAAGAATATTTTTAGAAAAATATTCTCCAGGAACTTCTCAACACAAATTAGGAAATAGTTTATACTCGTATACCTTATTGGAGTATTTCTCATATCCGAATGAGCCGAACCGGTATGATAATTATCTGAACCGGTCTGATAATGACCCAAAAAAGGCAACAATTTGGCTCAAAAATTCTTCCGCTCCTTCCGAATGCATGGGAGAGACCAAAATAAACAAGGGATTGAACCCCCGGTCGATTTGAAGTCGTTTCGACGCTTAATTCAGCTTCAATTTGAATTCTGGTTCAATTCTGGTTCAAACTGGTTCAACCTAGTTCAAGACTGGTTCAACCTGGTTCAAACTGGTTCAGGACTGATTCAGACTGGTTCAAGACTGGTCTGGTCTGGTTCAGTCTGGTTTGGTCTGGTTCAGCCTGGTTCAGCCTCTTTTGAACTGATTTGGACTGGTCTGGTTTGGTTCACCCTGGTCCAGTCTGGTTCAAGGCTGGTTCATTATATAAAAGGGGGTTTTCTTTTTTCTTTTCCTTTCTTTTCTTTTCTCCCTAGGGCCGGCCGAACCCCCCCCTTCTTCTCTTGATTTATCTTCTCTCGAGCATCTATTCTCTTTCAAACCCTCATAGTTGTCTTAGATCTAGTCTTCTTTTGGATCTTAGACTGAGAAATCTCCCAAAAAAACTCCAAACAAAAGGTTTCTTTCAGGCCCCTCGAGTGCGTGGTTCAAGTTTCCTTAAAGGTCTCATCTTTATTGGATCTCGAGTTTTTCTTCAGGTAAATCCTCCACCATTTTAGCATATTTTACGCTTAATTCAATTTATGAATTTGTGGGGTCAAATGCGAGGGTTAGGATTAAGATTTGGCGCTTCGAGCTTTTCTTTCAGGGGGGTAGAATTGATAAAAAGAGGAACTTTTTCTGGATCTGATCCCTCAATTTTATTTTGTAGCTCATTATGTCGCGTGCTTCGAGAGGTCGTTCCCCTGCTACGTCGGCTGATGGCGCGCCTCCCTCTTATGCTGGTGAGCTATTTTGGCATATTTGGGGAATTTTACAAATTAGCCCCTTTTTTCTTGAAAATTTGCAAATTAGTCCTTTTACCCCACGTTGTTCTCCTTGGTGAGTCAATCGAGAAGAGCCTTGATTCTCTTTGGTGAGGATCGACGCTTTAAAGATATGTTTTGCTTTGTCAAAACCATATCTTAAAATAAAGGGGGCGATTTGAAGCTACATTGTGCTTTATAAGGTAGTGATATATTATCGATATACCCTATCTTGTGATTACACAATGTGGCCAAATCGTCTCACCCTTTATAAGGCAATGACTCTATCTTACCCATTTGTAAGATGAGTTCAATTTCCTTTTATAATTGAGACTAACAGGTGTTTAACTGTTTTATTTCCAGTGGGATATCCTTCTGGATCATTCTCCTCTCATGCTGTATATGGGCGTCGTGGCGAGTACTATTCGACCTCCGACGACCTTTCCCCCATTCCAGTTACTCCTCAGTTCGCTTCGGGCACATCGCCTGAGGTTGCTCAAGTGGTGAAGGAAGGTGGGCATCGAGCTCTTCGACAGTTGATTACCGATGCACCTTTCGTGAAGGACGCCAGTTCTATTCAGCCTCTTCGGAAGAGCGATTTCTTATTTGGCGACTCTGTCGAAGACCCGGATGCCGTGTTTCTTGAGGCCGAGCAGTGGCTTCATAAGACTGGCAGTGGCTTCATATATTTGCCGAAGATTCCTCGGCATCGTTCACTGACTGAGTTCAGGCGTCAGGCTGTGACACGGGAGATGTCGTGGCGCTTGACGGAGGAGCATGAGAGTGTCCACTGTGGCTGCATCACTCATCAGGCATTTCCTGGCTCAAGCAGGAGTCATATTACCGGATTGCATCCTGGGGTATTGGGGCTGGATGCACCACCACATAACGAGTTCCTTGCCACCGCTTCTACCTTGAGGAATCGCCTCGCTGCTCTAGGACGAGAGATGCCTGCGACGCGTCACAGGATTTATGGTTGGGCCATTCTTTGGACAAGCTTTGGTGGACTCGCATGACGATGTACGTCTTGAGCCGATGGGGTGAGGAGTTGCACGCCTGTGGTTTATATGCAGCCGTTCGTGCCACCATGTATGGCTTGCCTGTCAGCGCGAGGCATTTCTGTGCTTTGTTCGAGCTTTATAATCCAGATTCGAACACTTTTCTGACCCGGCAAGGGGAGTTGGGCTTGGCTCTTCACGAGATGCACAGGATTTCTGGCTTGCCCATGGGACAGATGCTATACCAGGAGTACTTTCCCTCTAATCATAAATTGAATCAATTGAAGGATCGTATGCCCGACCGTTATGAGACTCTATGGGACCTCACTTGTCACTATCATATTGCTTTGGCGCAGTCTGAGCCTTTAGCAAAGAGGACTAAGGTGTTCGTGAGTCTGAAGCAATTTGCAAATTATTTGTTCAAGAATCTGGAGAATAATTCTGGCGAGGCTATTTGTGAGTTAGCCCCACTTACTCCCTCAGGGGTGAACAGTCTGCTGAAGAAGATTGACACTCATTCTTATACCACTAGCAGTCCTGAGGGTGGCTTTCCTGCAGGGACCAAGTTCAAATCATTCTTATGGCATGCGACCGCACCGATTCGACCGATGACTCTTCTTGCTGGTTATCTCGCTATTTGGTTGAAGAAGTGTGTGGTTCCATATCAGTCTGGCGACGCCTTGCCCTTGGAAGTGCTCTATCCAGCAGTTCAGCTCGCTTATAAGAAAGAACTTTCACTTCTTCCGGTGATGGTGGCCAACATCTATCGAGGACTTCGACAGCTTTCTGGTGCCTTTACACGGAAGGAAAGTGATTTACCGGGTCATATTCCTACCATTAAGACGGAGCTCCCGTACACTTATTTGATGGCCTGGTTCGTCCTTCACCGTTCGGATATGATGTCGGTACCGAACGCCACAGACCACTCCGTTCCCCTACTACAGTTGCTTGAGAATGGCAAGTGGGAGGGGCGCGGATTTTCTGACGTTAGACAGCAGCTGTAGGTCCACAAGTGCTGGACATTTTCCACTTGCTTTCCGTAGTTCTCCGGCCGATATGGCGATTGTTTGATAGATGAGGAGAGGCCGAGAGAGTATCGAACTCACTTGGACATCGGCTGCTTTAACTGGTTAGTGAACATTAGGCCAGGTTATCTGACTTTTCGGGTGAGGGATCAGTGTTTCATAGAGCCATATCTACCCTGCAGATTAGCTCGCCAGTTTGGCTATGATCAGCTTTATGTCGGGAACCCTCATCAGCAGCCTCGGGCCTACGGCGGTCTGATGGATGGTCTCCGTGCTTGGTTGTGGACCGTGACTGGCTGTACTGGTGCCAAGTTCAGTCTCCCGAGTGCTGATCGGCAGTTGAACCTCACTTTCTTGAGCTATAAGTGGTTGTTAGCAGCCAATAAGATTATCCCCGTGAAGCCGATTGCAGAGCTAGAGGCCGAGGAAGCTTCTCAGGTTGATTCCCGTAGGATTTGGGAAAACGTTTGGTCACAGAGAACACGGAGCAAGACTCGTCGGATTAATGAAGAGGGAAAGAGGACTTTCCATTCTGCGGATGAGGCTTCAGGCGGAGATCCTGAAGATTACGAGGATTTTTCCGAACGAGGTTAACCATTCATCTTTTTCTTCTGCTTTTCAGAATTATTAAAGCTAACAATGGTTTGATGTTTCAGGGACCATTGGTGACCAGGAAGAAGAGTTCCATCCTCCTTCCCGAGACCTTCGATTATTGTCCCTGCTGCTAGGCGGAAGAGATTAGCCCGCAAGCCGCGTGCAGCTTCCCAAGCCTCTGATATGGACTTGGCTGGTGATGATCCTGCTAGTGACGGAGGTAACATCTACCCTGTAAACCATCCTATTGATTATTCATAACATTGACTCGTGCTTTTCTATCTCTATATAGGAGAACGTGGAGAGAGCGAGATGAGTCCCAATCCCATTCCTATATCTCCTGGTGAGTCTGACCCCCTGCCCCATGTAGAAAGGTCTACAGGAGTTGCTGACATTGGGGAGGATGTTAATGTAGGACCTGATTCCGCGGATCCAGGTACATCTACCATCGATAATGCATCTTTTAGATGGTACACAAAAGAATTTGTGCATCCTCTAATCGTCTCTGTACTTCCTGCTCCTTTAGATAACTTGCAGGAGGCGAACAAGGATTTTGGAAATAAAGAGGCTAATGCACCCGTGAAAGGTAACTCATTTCTATTGGTTGTAGTCTCTTCATTCTTCTTTGATACTTATATTCTCTTGTGCCAGACTTCTCGATTGATGATTTTGACGAGGAAGGCCTGTTTGCGTACACTCCTATGCTGCACTTCATGTATAGCTCCCCTCAGATTGATGACCAGCTACCTGGAGATATGTTTCCTGAGTCCACATTCGCTAAAGATCCCGAGAACGGTTCCTTTGAAGGTATGTGCCTCCTTCTAAGTTGATTATAGGACTAGCCAATTTTGACTAATGCAGCTATAATGTAATGCCTCTGCGAATTCTGTTTTGAATTTGACAGGAGCTTTTGTTGAGAATGACCCTGTTGAGCCGGCTGTGAAACCAACTACACCAGTTGATACATCTGCAGCCGTTACATCTCCACTACCCCCAGTGACTCAAGAGGGTATGAATTAAGCAACTGAGAATGTTGTTTATTCTTCCTTAAGGTCTTTTTCTGACGGATTTCCTCTTCTTTGTGTAGGGCCTTCTTCTCGGCTCCATGCTCTTGTGAAAGAGTTGCTATCAGACGACGATCCTGAGAAGATCGTTCTCTGCATAGAACTTCGCTCCTTCTTCTCCTTCATGAATGCTATGATTGGCAAGCTCTTCCATGGTGGACTCCTTCTTCGCCAATTCAAGCCTTTCCTTGATTCCAAAGTTAATTTGATAAGGGGAGCAGGATATCCAGATTTAGCACAGGCTATAGTTGACGACCTCGATTGCCTAGAGCATGAGCTTCAGATGTTTCGTGAGCTCCGAGATGCAGGCGCTTCCTCATTTATTGCTGCTGAGCTGGATACCCGCTTACAATCACTGCGCGAGACTCAGATTCTTGCTGAGCTTGAGATTCAGATGCAGCGAGACCGAGTAGATCGAGTTGAGACCGGCCTTGCTACTAGATTATCTTCACTTGCCGAGCTCGACTTTTCCATTACCTCTTGCGAGACCAAGATAGACCGGCTCAGAAGAGAACTCCGCGAAGAAGAAGAGACTTTGGGTATTCTTCAGATGACGAAAGCACAGGATCAGCAAACCTACACGGCTTTGTCTGATGAGTTGCAGTCCTTGAAGCAGAAGCTAGTCGAGACAGAGGAGACTGCTGCGAAGACTTCGACCGCCACCGAGGAGTCCATTAGAGCTGAACTTAGGCAAGCTTATGATGAGAAGCTGTCTAAGATCAGTCAGCAGATTTTTGGTCATAGTTTTGATGTATGATTTTGTTTGCTGTGTACTTTGACCTTTGATTCCTTTAGTGAAACTGGTTTTCATTTTTATCTTTATTATGATTCGTCATTCCGTTTGAAATGATTGACCATAAAACTCATAGGATTTTTGGCAAACCCTCAGCCATCAACGGGTTTGATGAGCCTTTACCGACTACCGTTTGAGTCGGGCTAGCATGCGAATTGTTTAAATCCGTTCGCATGTAACGTTGCGCTCAGAGATTGAATTCTCTGAGACTTCGTGCTATGATGTCGAATACATAGACTTAGCCATTGTTACGGGAATAAGCTACCCGGCGACACGTGTTAGGTGTTGTCTTTAGGATTTTTGGCTAACCCCCAGTCTTCAACGGATTTGATTAGCCTTTACCGACTACCGTTTGAGTCGGGCTAGCATGCGGATTGTCTAAATCCGTTCCGCACATGACGTTGAGCTAAAAGAGTTAACTCTTTTAATGCTACGACATTGAATACGTAGACTTCGTCTTTCTCCTGTGAAAAGACTAAACAGCAACGTGTATGAGACGTTGACTTAGGATTTTTAGCAAATCCTCAGCCTTTAACGGATTTGATGTGCTCTTACTGACTACCGTTTGAGTCGGGCTTACATGCAAATTGTTTTAATCCGTTCCGCATGTGACGTTGCGCTAAAGGAATGAACTCCCTTAGACTTCGTGCTACAACTTCGAATATGTAGACTTTGCCATTGCTACGGGAATAGGTTACCCAGCAACGTGTATTAGACGTTGGCTTATCCCTACTTAGGATTTGGGATAAAAGTCCCTAGAGTCAGGCTCTGGTATCCTTTTCTACGGATAAAGATCAAACCGGCGACGCGTGTTAGGCGTCGACATATCCTTTCTTAGGATTCAGGATAAAATTCCCCATGCGTGTGAGGCATGGATTCGGTGTTATTAATAACAACCTGCCACAATGTTGAATATGCGGACGGGTGTTCTTTTTAACGGTTAAGAACTAACCGGCAGCGCGTGTTAGGCGCAGACTTATCCTTACTTAGGTTTCAGGATAAAATACCCCAGAATCGAACTCTGGTGTCTTCTTCTTCGGAGAAAGACTAAACCGGCGACGCGTGTTAGGCGTCGACATATCCTTTCTTAGGATTTAGGATAAAATTCCCCATGCGTGTGAGGCATGGATTTCGGTGTTATTAATAACAACCTGCCACAATGTTAAATATGCGGACGGGTGTTCTTTTTAACGGTTAAGAACTAACCGGCAGCGCGTGTTAGGCACAGACTTATCCTTACTTAGGTTTCAGGATAAAATACCCCAGAATCGAACTCTGGTGTCTTCTTCTTCGGAGAAAGACTAAACCGGCAGCGCGTGTTAGGCGCAGACTTATCCCTGCTTAGGTTTCGGGATAAAATACCTCAGAATCAAACTCTAATGTCTTCTTCTTCGGAGAAAGACTAAACCGGCAACGCGTGTTAGGCGCAGACTTATCCCTGCTTAGGTTTCGGGATAAAGTACCTAGGATGAATCCTAAATTGATAAATTTTGGAAAAAAGATCGATGTGGGAAGGAAGAATTTTATATTCTATTCCCCAAGCAAGGAAGAAAGAATTTTATATTCTATTCCTTGATTCTGAAAAGGAAGAATTTTATATTCTATTTCTAGTGCAAGAAAGAAATTAGAAGTGGGATCTCCACTCCGAGAATCTGGAAGACCTAGATAAACTTACCTTTTATAGGATTGGTTATCTGATCGAAAGATGAGTTCTCCGTTTATCGAAGTGAAATTTCAACTTTAGTTATGACCATGAGAAGGTTTAACCAAAGAGAAAAGAAAGGGAGTTCTTTCGTTTATCGAAAGGGGACTCCGAACTGAAAGTGGGCCTCTTGTTCATGGAAAGAGTCAAGAGGCCCAGAAGAACATTTTTTTTGTGGACTCACTGTCAATTGGACTTGATCAGTGAGGGATTTTGGTGGTAAAAATTAATTTGGGTTATCCTCTAGAATATTAAGTGTAATATTCTTCAAGGAACTTCCCGATAAATGAGTTATTCTGAATGTACTAGGGATAGTACTTTTTCAGGAACTTCCCATTTATTAGTATTAATTGCCTGACGCCCTCTAAAGAAATTAGGCGGTAAGCGCCGTTTGAATAGACTGTGTCTATTACAAACGGTCCTTCCCACTTGGGTTCGAATTTACCTTTCTTCTTGGAGGTGAGGATTATTGGTCGACGAGCAGCGAGGACCAGATCTCCTTCCTTGAAGCTTCTTTGGCGCACCCTTTTGTCAAAAGCCCTGGATATTCTAGCCTGGTAGAACTCAATGTGTTGTTGAGCTTCCAAGCGCTTTTCATCCAACCTCTCGAGTTCTTCGAGACGTTTTTGATGTTGCTCTTCGCTCGTCATCTCCGTTGCGAGAGCGATCCGAAGGGAGGGGATTTGAATCTCCAACGGTAGCACTGCTTCGCATCCGTATACTAACGAATACGGGGTGGCTCCCGTAGGTGTACGTATGGTGGTGCGATAAGCCCAAAGCGCTTCGCCGAGTTTATCGTCCCAATCTCGCTTATTGGTTTTCACAAGTTTTGACAAGATCTTGATGATCGTCTTGTTAAAAGCCTCAGCTAATCCATTAGCGGCGGGATAATAAGCCGTTGACGAAACATCTTGAATCTTGAATTTGTCACAGAACCTGATGAAGGCGTTGCTTATGAACTACGGACCGTTGTCATGAATGATCCGTCTCGGCACGCCGTGTCGGTATATGACATGATGCTTGATGAAGTTGATGACGTTGTTTGTCTTCACTTCTTTAAGCGGAATTGCTTCAGCCCACTTTGAAAAGTAGTCGGTGATAGCGAGAATAAACCGATCGCCTTTGACTGAAGGGGGAAAAATGGGACCGACAATGTCCATACCCCATGTCTTGAATGGCCAGGACGTGGTTGACGTGTGTAACCGCTCCGGTGGTTGGTGCATATAATTCGCATGCACTTGACAGGCATGACATTCTCGTGCATATTCGGTTGCGTCACGTACCATCGTTGGCCAAAAATATCCCATTCTTCTGATTCGATCATACAGCTTGGGACCAGGCTGATGCGCACCGCATTCTCCTTCATGTGCTTCCTTGAGAACATCTTTTGCTTCTTCGTTCGAAAGACATCGGAGGAGTAAATCATCATACCCTCGACGGTATAATGTACGGGTCTCGGTATTGTAAAAGAACCGTGGTGCTCTTCGACGAATAGATTCTCTTTCTTTTACATCCTCCGGTAAAATGCCATATTGGATGTAGTCAATGATGGGAAAACGCCAATCTCGGGACTCAGACCCGATTTGGGTTGAGTTCACCTCTTTGGCGTTTACGTTTCTATCATCCTCCTCTTCAATATCCATATCGTATATGGGTATACAGAGTTGGTGTGATCTTACTGTGATTAGCAGTTCAGCTTCGGGTGGTTGCGCGAGTGATACTGCTAGTGCTGCCAGTGCATCCGCATAAGCGTTCTGGAGACGAGGGATGTATTCAATATAAAATTCTTCAAAAGAATCCGCTATTCTGACGGTCTCCTGGTGGTATGGAATCAGATCTGGGTTCCTGACTTCATACTCTCCACGAACTTGGTTGACTATCAATTAAGAATCCCTAAAAGTTTCGAGATATTTGACCCCCAGCTCCTTGGCGAAACTGAGTCCAATGAGGAGCGCGTTGTACTCTGCTACGTTATTGGAACATGGATTTGTCAGTGAATAAGCTCGAGGCATAACATGCTTCCCCGGGGAAACTAAGACGACTCCAACTCCGGAGGAGACCTTAGGACATCCAGGGGTTACTGTTTTATTAACTGCTCTCGAAGCACCACAAAGTATAACTGCCATACTTGTTGATGTGATGTGGTATTAACCTCGTGGGTTTCATCCGGCAAGTCATCATATACTTCAACCGTATCTGTTGTCGGGCTTGCCGCCAAAAGATCACAAATTGCTTGTCCTTTGACTGACTTCTGCTGTTTGAAGTGCAAATCATACTGGGACAAGAGAAGAGCCCACTTCGTTAATCGCCAATTCATCGAACCCGGTTGAGTCATGAATACCCGTACCGGATTAACATTAGCAATGACGTAAATCGTCTGTCCAACCAAGTAATGTCGCATCTTTTGCACTGCGAATACCAATGCGAGACATTCTTTCTCGATCATCGGATATCGAGACTCGGCACCTATCAAGGTCCGACTTAGGTAATAAACTGCCTGTTCGTGACCATTATCATCGTCTTGTGCTAATAAAGCACTTATCGAATGGTTCATCGCCTTGATGTAAATCAAGAACGGTTTACCTGATTTTGGTGCAACAAGAACAGGGGGATTCATCAGATATGTCTTGATACCTTCAAATGCTTTTTGGCAGGCGTCGTCCCAAACAAACGACACACCTTTCTTGTTTAGTTTAGAGAACGGCTGGCACTTCCCGGAAAGATTTGAAATGAACCTCCGGATGTAAGCTAAACGCCCTTGCAATTCTCTGAGTTCTCTTAGATTTCTCGGGGGCTGCAATTCATTTATCGCCTTCACTTTATCAGGATCGATGTGTATACCTTTAGTGGTGACGACGAATCCAAGGAATTTTCCGTTGGACATTCCGAGGAAGGATTTTGTGGGATTCATTTTCAATTGATGACTCCGCATGAGATCAAACATCGTTTTCAAGTCTTTGATGTGATCTTCTTTGTTGCGGCTTTTTACCACCAAATCATCAACGTAGCATTCAACCGTCTTCCTGAGGTGCTTCTGGAAAATCTTAGTCATCGCTCGTTAGTATGTGGCACCTGCATTCTTCAGACCGAAAGGCATCACCGTGTAGCAGAAGACACTGAGGGGCGTTCTGAATGCTGTATGTTTCTCGTCATCCGGGTGCATCTTGATCTGATTATACCCCGAAAAGCCGTCCATGAAGGACATTCTCTCGAATCCGCACGTATTATCGATGATGACGTCCGTGATTGGGAGAGGAAAGTCGTCTTTCGGACATGCTGCATTCAGGTCCCTGAAGTCAATGCATATCCTGATCTTGCCATTCTTCTTCATGACTGGGACAATGTTGGCCAGCCAGTCTGGATGCTGCTCCTCTCGGATAAACCCTGAGTCGATCAACTTCTTAACCTCTGCCTCGATGGCTTCCATAATTTGCGGACGAAACCGTCTTTGCTGTTGTTTGACAGGTTTGGCATCCGGCTTGATGTCGAGGCGGTGCATCACCACATTGGGGTCGAGCCCTGGCATGTCTTCGTAATTCCAGGCGAAGACGTCGATATATTCCCTGATAAGGGCAATTAATTCCTCCTTCTCATCTGGGGGAAGACTACCGCTGATGAATATGGGCTTTGGATTGGCCTCATCGCCCATATTAATTTGGACTACTTCGTCTTCAGTGGGTGGTTCCCTCTGTTCAAACCTATCTCTATACTGCAGGTTTAGGTGATGAACCCATGGGTCCTCCCACGTTAGCATTTGATCGTCATCCTCCAACGTAGATGGATCAGCTGTAGTCATGTTCGACATTAAGGTCTTGAACACTTCTTCCAAACTTGTGTCAGAGTCCCATCCTGAGGAATCTGCCGAGTACCCATCCTTAGCTTTGTTAGCAAGTTGATCGATGATTTGCCAACCACATTCATCATCAGACGAGGAAACGTAGCCTAAGCCTGTCTTGTGACGGTAATAGTCATCTGGTTTCCCTTTTGGTACATATGCCGCTTTGACTGGGATACGAGAGCCTCGATCAAAGTACAAACCTTCTCCAAGCGTGAAGTCGTACCCTTGTTTTTCCATGAGCGTGCGCGCTTCCGGACTATACTTAGATAAGTGCAGACCAGATTTGTTATCATCTTCATCTTCTCTTAGGAAATGATCTGGCAACGGAAAATTCTCTCCTTTACCATAAATCACTTCTTTTTGTCCCCCTCTTTTGGCAGGAACAATCTGGGTTGTTCCGAAAGAATGCTGGAGGCGTTTCTTCGTTACATAAGATTATCGGAGCGGCATACACAAATCAGGATTATCGTTTAATCCCTTTATCGCATCATCAAGAGACAAGGAGTACTCTAAATCAGCTTTTATTTCAATATCGGCAAGTTGCCAGTTACAACCACCATCTGACGATTGTTCATCGTCAAGATTGATTACAAAGGGTACAATGTCATTTAAAACAAAACCGCCATTGTAATCGAATCCGGCCTCGGAATCAGCTTCTTCTCCGCTGTCCGTACCCTGGACCGATGGTTCCATATCGGATTCGTTACCATAAAGGAGAGAATCAGTGAAGTAATTCTCATACCCTTTGAATGGTTGCTTATCCGCGACCACCGTCCTGACCCTTCCATCAGTGTCGACATATTTCAGACACTGATGTAAGGTGGAGGGAACTATAACATTACTATGGATCCAAGGCCGACCCAGTAGTAAGTTATAGGATGTCTCAGCATCAATCACGTAGCACGTGACCTCCGTCTTCAGATCGCCCATTTGGCACTTTATTCGGATCTTCCCCAAAGGCCTTGACCCGCTGGTGTTGAATTCGTAAATGACCGTGCCTGTAGATGCCAACTTGCTGACTGGAATGCCAAGGCTATGCATTAGGCGAAGCGACATAATACTCACAGCGGAACCCGGATCCACTTGGATTCGGTTGACTTCGCTAGAGCCAATGTACCCGACGAAGTACAGGGGCCGATCATGGTTTGAATTCTTTGTCTGCATGTCCTCTTTGGTGAAGGTGATGCAGGGAATGTTCTTAGCTGCCACATTGCACTGTTGAGCTAAAAGTTCCAATTTTTCAGGCGCCGGCTTGATCCGAGTGAGGAATGCTTCTGAATCAGCCAAGGCCTCCTGCAAGGCTTCTCTAGTTTCCTTAGATACCCGCAGCAACTCATATAGCGTTATCCGCGTAGGAATATTGGCTAGCTGGGCCATAATGTCGAAGGCGCGTGGAGTCTTTGAACTTTCCGGTTTATCTTTTCCAATCGGACGACTGAAACGAGACTGCTTCGGATTTGGAACCTCCTCGGGCCTCTTTTCTTTTGGTTTATCTGCCGGCTGTCGTCGAACCTCCTCAACCGGTTTAGGGACCGTAATCACCCCCAGCTCTGTGAGAGTCTTGGCTGGTCCCCGTTTTGTCACCCCCTGCTCAGCTAATTGATCGCCAGGAGATGGATATTTGAAGTGATATTCGTTTCCACTCCGGGTCGCAAAGACCTCCTGTTCTTCGTCGGAAAGTGGGAAAGCAGGGATTCTTTCGTCATCTTCTCCTGGGATAGCAGAGACTCCATAACAAGATTTCCCTTTCCCTTTGGACTTATTCTTGGATGACGATCCAGCCTATTGTTCATCTTCAATCAGGTCGGGGTGCACCCAGAGAATTTTACCGTTTGGGGCGGTGTGCGGCACAAGTCCCTTTTGGCGTTGTCCGTGTGGGTCGTCATTCACCGTCTTCATCCCGACTTTGGTGACGCACTTTGGCTCGAACCAAGCTGTAGGCACTGATCCAAAACTGATTGACACCGCGTTTGCTCCCACATTCTTGGCTGGTTTTGGGGTTATGACCCCTACGTCGATCAATGCCTGGATCTTGTCCTTGAGGTGGTAGCAAGACTTTGTTGGGTGGTGGACCGCTCTGTGGTACGCGCAGTACTTCGGGTCCGTCACCTTAGTGGCTCCTTCGTGATCTACGATCGCCGACAGCTGGATTTTGTTGTTCTCCAACAGGTACTTGAAGATGCCGGGAACTTCATCATCCTTAAAGGAGTAGACTTTGGGAAACCTCGGCTCCGAAGACTTTTGCTTCTGAGTCCGTTGCTACCAATGTAACTGCGATTGTTGTGGCGCTCGTTGCTGCTGCTGTTGCTGAGGTTGCAATTAAAAAGTTTGGTTAGCATCAACGGCATTAGCATGAGCTTTACCTTTCCCTTTTTGGTTGAAGTTCTGCTTCGGAGGATTTGCTGCCGGTTGGCCTCTCTCCGCCTTCTTTCTCCTGAGGAATCGCTCAGCTTGCTCTCCTCGAACCTTCAAATCCTTCCAGGTCTTGGATGGTGCTGTATCCATTGCTTCCAACACATCTAGCGAAAGGTTGTTGTGGCAGGTCTGGAGGATGAATTCCTCAGTGATCCGGTCCCGGCAATTCATCGCCTTGTTTCGGAACCTTTTGACGAAGGTGTCGACTAACTCCCCGTCTTTCTGCTTCTCATCGAGTAATGATCCGATAGAGATCTCAGTGTCGTCGTCGAAGAAATTCGTAAGGAATTTAGTCCCCATGTCGTCCCAGCTATTTATGCTTCCTGGCTTGAGGCGACGATACCAATCGAAGGCGGCTCCGCGAAGAGTGCCAACGAATGACCGCACCATCAGAGGCTCATTACCAGAGATGACTCTCAAGTGTGATTTGAAGTAAATCAAATGCTGAGTAGGTGAACCCATCCCATTAAATGGTGTGAAGTTAATTAGATTGAACTTCGCCGGATATGGGATTGATTCCCACTCTCTTGGGTATGGACAAGGAATGCCTGTCTTTTTCATCTCCTGAGTGGAAATCAATGTATTGATTTTGCTCTCGAGATTTTTAATTTTCAGGCTTTCACCCGTGTCTTCGCTAGCATTCTCGTTACCACCCCCTGGATTGATGGGAGGGTTATTGGCATTACGAGTTTCATTTGTGTCCTCATCTTCCAGGTTGTTCTGGTTATGACGACTTGGTTCGCCTTGTTGGTTCCTCAATACATCGATCTGTTGGTCATGCATCTCTCTCATGTTCTGCATGGCCATCTGTTGGTCATGCATCCTCAAAGCTTTCTTGTTGTTTGGCCATGGCATCTTCGAGCATCTTGGCCACTTGCTCCGCGCTTATCATGAACGACTCGCGGGGCTGTCCTTCACTGGACACGGTATTGTCAGATGCAACTGCTGAGCCGGCATCTGATTCTTCATCTCCCGAGGGTACTCTTGTTCGAACCCTACCATACGTTGCACGAATGATAGCTCCGGACTGAAGATGAGTTACACGTCGGGGTATTTCTGGAATCGCCTCGGGGTTATCCTGAGCCGATGTTCCTCTGTTGGTCATGTTGGCGGTGACTCTTGAATGTTCACCGTCTTCGACCATCGTTCTTCTTCGTCGGAAACGCCTATGCCTTGGTTTTGTCGTTTCGGTACTAAGTCTTTCGAAGACCGAAACTCTCTCAGGGACTGCCTTAACACAGTTGCACTCAGACAGTACCGCCCGAATGAGCTTTGAACAAGGACACTGAGTTTCGAGCCTTCGAGGGCTTCTCTTCCTAGTTTTCCTCGTGCTTCCGTCACAATAGTACAACTCGTCAGCTTGACGATCAGAGTAACCTATTGTGTGTTGATACGACTTCTCAGGTATAACGTCCTCGTCATCAGACGAGAAAGTTTCCTTCTGAGGGGGATTTGCCTTCTTTGGGCTTTCAATAGTCACGCACCTCAAGACGCGCCTTTGTGGGCGTGAATCTTCAGCGGGCGCCTGCACTTCGATGCACAAAGTTGTGCGCTTGGGTGCCACGGTTTTCTCCAAATGTTGAGGGTTGCGGCGACCCCCAGCATGTTGAATTGTTTGGGACTTCTTCATTGGCCCCAAGCGTTCCTGGACTGGAGCTTTGCCTCGTTCCTTGGGAAGTGGATCGAGGCGCTCCAAAACTGATTTCCTCTTCTGGGATGGTCCTGCGAGATCTCCCGGAACAGTTGCGGAAATCACCAGCGATTTGGGTTGATTCGCCGGAGGTTGACTCTTTGGAGGCTGCGGTTGTTGCTCCTTGGTCTGAACCGTCGCTTCAGACTTCGGCCTCCAAACCCTACGAGTTGATGGCAGCTTTTTGACCACCTCCTTCTGTAGCTTCCGATGGGCTTCTTCAGCTTTGGCCCGTGCTTGCGCCGATAATGCGCGGCGTTTGCGGATACGCTCCTCCAGCGTCGAACGGTTCCGTTTGACACGGACCCACTCCATGGTTGATGGCTTGGAGGAACCGCCCTTCATTTGTTGTTGAGGCTGTTTGCCTCGTTTGCTCTTCAGATCCGCATGGTAGCGGACCCCGTCAACAGATTCCATGGCCTTTGCGAATTGCTTCGCGAGGCGTTGACGCTGCCTCTGGCGAGCTCTCTTAGAGAGAGTCACCACGCCTTCAATGGCGGATTTGACCTGCTTGGAGGCCGGTGGGGCTTCACCCGACGCAACTTCGGCGTCGATCGGGGTGAGGTTGTCGTTGGTGGCTTCAACTTCTTCGCACCAACGGACTTTTCTCCTGGAGGAGAACTTCTGGGATTTCTTAGACTTACGGGGGGAGGTAGATCCAGACGAGGACACGTACTCCTCGTACTTCTGCTGGTCGAACTCATACTCGACCTCCTCCACGACCGGGATCGAGATCCGCGGCTACGACGCTCCGATCTCGGCAGCGAGATCGGTGGCTCCCACTGTGGTCGCCAGATTGTTCGGGGGAAAAACTGATGCTTTCTTCATTGACGATTCCATTGCACTCTTAAAGAACAACTTTTTGCGTTACAGAAAGATCTGGTCTTTTTATAAGATCCGGTTACAATGAAAATCAAACAAAAAAGAAAAAATTACAACTTTTCTCTTGTTTACTGAACAAATCACGAGCTCCTGTTATCCGGTCACTCGCTTACGTGGGTTGTTTGCCTGCGCCGGGGTTATTTGCCGTGGACTACCGCGTGATCTTGATCCGAACAGATCTACGCAATATTACGGGTATTATTTTACCAAGAAAATAATAGCCGGAGGGATTGTTTCACCAAGGAAACAACCGTTCAAATCTCAGGATCAAAGACCAAGCTTTGATCCGGAGTGTAGCAACGTAGATCTGAGATCTCGATCCTCTCGAACTCCTGCCTTTTGTGATGCGGGTGCTCGCCAAGAATCAGATCCGAATGTCCAAGTCTTCAAGCCTTCAAAAACTCAAGCACGAGGTCTCAATTCGGCAGAGTTTCGGCTCTCCAAAAGTTTTTCCCAAAAAGTCCCCTGAAATGATGAATCTAAAGGCCTATTTATAGGCACCCAGAACTGTGCCCGTGCACAGTTCTGGGCCGAGCCACCTCAGGGTGGCTCGGCTTGGGTCGAGCCACCTTGGGGTGGCTCGGTTTCGGCCGAGTCCCCCCGGGTGTTGCCGTGGTGTCCGTCGTTTGGTTGTTTTGTCCGTGATTTGTTTTGTTGCTGATCTGGACTTTGATCCGGTTGTGTAGTCTTGATTTGGCAGTAAATCCACCTTGCTATTTGAGTTTGAATCCGTTTTACGGTTGGACGACTCGTTGACTTCCCGAATCGTTGGATTGATTCCGCACGCGAATTCCGTTGCTCGTGTGCAATTTGTTGATCTCGTTGCCTTGTCACTCGATGGTTCGTTGTTTCGTTGAATCACCGTGTCGAGCTGTGCTAAGGGACCTATAGGTAATTTTATACGCCTACAATGTGTTGTGCAGTGTAGTGTTGTGTTATGTAGTGTTGTGTGTTGTTGTGTTGTGGTGTTGTGTTGTTGTGTTGTATTACGTTGTGTTGTTATGGTGTTGTGTTGTTGTGTTGTATTGCGTTGTGTTGTGGTGTTGTGTTGTTGTGTTGTGGTGTTATGTTGTATTGTGGTGTTGTGTAGTGGTGTTGTGTTGTGGTGTTGTGTTATTGGGGGAATTATATTTATATTTGTACTGATATTAATGGTTACACACCCTTGTTAACGTTTGATTTATATTTTCAGGCCGAGACTTCTTCATAAGGTGCAGCCGGAGGTAGTCATAATACAGCTGGTGTTGAGGATGAGGTTGATGATGATCAGGAGGATTGATTGTCCTTAATATAACTTTGAAAACAATTTCTTGTGTTGTATAAATAATATTTATTATGTACCTGTCGAGAAACTTTTATTTGATTTTATTGAAATACATGTGTGATATATGTGTGAGATTGAATATTATAATGCTGATTGAACATGTTTTTTAAAATTATTATCGATATTGTACAAGGGTTTTTCAATTTTCAAAATATTTTTCAATTTTTTTTTAAAATTTGTTCTTGTTAGCGATGGATATTTCGTTGCTAAATAGCCATTTAGCAACGGAGTTTCCGTCGCTAAAAGTGTTCTTAGCGACGGAAAACATGCACGGAAACGTGCACATTAAGTATATATACAACTTATTAGCGACGGAATTTCTGTCGCTAAAAACTATTAGCGACGGCAATTCCGTCGGTAATATTTTTTTTAAATTTTTTTAATAGCGACCAAATTGTCGTCGCTAATACACCGTCGTTGAAAATTAGTGATGACAAATCCGCCGCTAATACTATTTTTAGGGACTCCCAATGTAGCGTCGAACTTTTAGCGACGAAATTTTATTTTTTCCATCGCTAAAAGTTTTAGCGACAGAAAATAAACCTTTAGCGACGGAAATGTCCATCGCTAAAATGTAAAAATCCAGCAATGAGCTCAATCATCTATACACACACTTTTATTGGTTTCCATGTATATATATTGTTATATATATACATATATGTTTTGGTTTGATAGTTTTTAAGTTTTAATATGAAACAATTGAATGCAATTGAAAATACATTTCTTGTTTCATACTTATATGCATATATATGATTTTATCAATATCAATTTTATTTAGTCCAATGAAATCATATTTTTTGTTTATGTAAAGTTTGCAAAATTTATAATTTTGTGAAAATATTATATTCTCAATTCTTGGACTTAACAATAATCATATACATTTTTTATTAAGTCTATAAAATCATCGTGTAATGTTTCAAAACGTGGTTAAGCTAAAATATCAAAATTCATGTGTTCACATTTTCATGTTTTGGACTATTCGGCAAAATGATGGTATTTTTCATTTGGGATGTCCTTTTTGAAAACAAGTCTTTGTATCATGTTTATTATCATGTCTACAATTATTTTTCAAAGTTTTATATTTTTTTGAATTTATTTACTATTTTTAACAGAGCATTGAAACTTATTTTTAAAACCATGTTAGGCTGATAACCTGTTATCAGTCGATTGATCAGTCGATTGATGAAGTCAGTCGACTGATGTGTCGACTGAAGAAAGTGCTTGGAATGTTTATTTTGCTCTCTGTTCTGTTTTCGTCGACTGAGCAGTCGACTGGCTTTGTCAGTCGACTGAAAATATTTTTTAGTAGACCGATAAGCTCGTATTTGAATACGATGTTCAGCATATCAGTCGACTGGCGCAACCCGTCAATCGACTGACAGCCTGTCAAACGACTAGTTTTGTACATAATCTGTTTCTTAGAATTTGGGAGATTATTGCTAGATTTCTTTGGGTTTTGGCTGTTGTATTCTCTTCCTATATAAACCCTCAAATCCCCCACTACCAGTAGTAACAATGAGAGTGTTTTAAAACAAGTTTAAAAGAGTTTAATCTAGAGTTTAAGTTTTGTTTAAAGTTTGTTTAAGAAGCTTTTAAGCAACTAAGAGTTTGACTTTGTGAAATCAATTCCACAAGAGCTTGAGGAAATCATCTATTGGTGTTTGAGCATCCAACTATTCTCCCTCGACCTTTTTTGATCTATTGAGAAGTTTTCTAAACTCTATTTTTAGCTCTTTACATATTTGATTATCATTGTTATTAAGCTAGAACCATATTGAGTTTAGTTTTGATTTATATCTCTTTGTTCACACACAACCTATTGAGCTTATTGTATCTACATTCATAATATATTTGGTAATTGAGTTCTCCTTCATTGTAGAGAACAAATCATTATTTACATTGTGAGATTGTGAATGTTGATCAGTAACCGTTAAAAACCGATATTATGAGATGTAAACATTATTCGGGTGAGCGTGTAGAAAACCCGGTTGTGATAGTGAGGTGTAAACATTATTCGGGTGAGCGTAGAAAACCCGATTGTGATAGTAGAGATCTCCTCGAGGTGAGGAGCGGAGACGTAGGTCGTGGGGACTAAACTCCGTGAACATATCGTTTGTTTGTGATTGCATTAGCGCACTTATTTTTATATTCATATCTTATACGACTTTGTATATTTCTTGTTGATCATATTGCCCACTATCTAGTTTAGATTGTTTACCCTTGTGTTAATTGTATATCCTTGCATATATCTCATTGCTAGGATATTTTTCTTTGTTCATATTACTTATTCTTACCTATAACTCTTGTATATCTATCTTGCAAGAACAAATTAATTAATATAATTTAATTGGCATAAAATCAAAATTAGATTAGCATAAGACCCTAATCACCCCCTTCTAGGATCTAACAATTAGTATCAGAGCTTGGTGCTCTTTGATTTAAGGTCTAATTGCCTTGAGTTAAAGATCCAAGTTAGCTTGTTGTGCTAATCTAATCTTGAGCTTTATTGTATCTTGCTTGCATATTTTTTATATATTATTGATATGCATGGTGCACCTAGTTTAGGTTATACCATTAATATTGCTCCTAGAATGGATAATTTCCCCTATACCCAATGGTGTGTTAGATTTAAGCTATTTGTTAGATCTACACATTTTGATTTATGAAAAATTATAGATGATGCTTATATTGTGCCCACTTCGGATAAATCCAAGTGGAATAAAAATGATGATCGAATGTTTATAATGAACAAGATTTTGTTAGAATATTTGCTAAATGCTCTTGATTCATCTTTGTCTAACAAGTTTGTTCATGTTGATAGTGCTTACACCTTATGAAAACTTATTGAAGCATATCAAGGGGACTTGGAGGTGATCCGACAAGCTTTTGAGGATCCCACTTCAAGTTTATATGGAGCATCATGCACACGAACACTAGGCGATATCCCTAGTGAGGTTTGCGAGTTCGAATCAATTAATGATTTATCTAGTGATGAACTTACTTGTGCAAGTAAAAAATTATTACATGCCTATAACAAATTGCATAAAGATTTTATTGACTTACAAAATAATCATGAAGTTTTAAAATCCGATCATGAGAAGTTAGCTTCCAAATTTGATATCATTACTCAAGAAAATGATGCTCTTAAAGAAAAAATATGATATGCTAAATTTGGAAAATAATAATTTAAAATTGGATATTGCTAACTTGACTCATGACAAAAATAATACCATGATAGAAGTAAAGAACATAAAAAATAATACTGCTTCTTTTATAGAGGACTATATATGTTCTACTTCTAATAAAAATACATACGTGCCTAATAGTGAAGATTTGAATCTTGTGAATAAACGCATTTCCTCTTTAGATTCAATTTTGAAAACATGCGTTAATAATCATAAGAAGCTTATGAATATGTGTGCCAAGTCTAGTGCAAACAAGTCATCATCCACTCATTATGCACACACATATAAAAAAGTTTACAAGTGCTCTATTTACGGTCATAAATGCTATTTAGCTAAATTTTGCTATGATGCACACAAACATAAGAATTCTAATGCTCCTTGTGCATCTCATGTAGCTTTTTTTTTATCTTGTACACTTACATATTCACATGCTCATTCTCACAAAGTCCATCATAAGCATGCTAGTGTGTTCAAGTGTGATCATTGTGGTCATTTTGGTTATTTGGCTGAATATTGTTTTGATTTGAAAAAGAAATCTTATTTGCCAAATGTTTCTACTAGACCACATATTTTTAAATATGATGTTTGTGGTAGGTTTGGACATCTTGCTAAATTTTTTTTGATGTGCAAAAAGTTCCTATTTTGTAAAATGCTCCAAAGAAACCATCTTTGCTTAATGATGTTTCTCATTTGTAAAATATTTCTAAAAGATAATTTTTATTTGCAAATGATTCTCGTGCATGAGCTAATGGTCGACAAAAATAAATGGATCTTTTTCATTGTACAAATTACAATCGGAAGGGTCATTTGAGTGAATATTGCTTTGACCGTGTTAGTGTACCACATGCGCCCAAAGCAAATCCCGCTTGAGAGTTTCCACTATGATTTTGAATAAACTTACAAAATCAAACGCAAACCTGACCAATTTACAAGTCCCTGCAAATTGCAACACCAATTGACAAACACCTTGTCAATTTGCACACCAATTGACAAACACCTTGTCAATTTGCACACCAATCTCTAAACCAAGAGATTAACCCTCTCAAACCCGAGAGAAATCCTTTTTGAAGCAAGAACACAATTGATCCTATAAGCCTTGAATGTGTAGTGAAGTGCAGCAGTGGCTTAGGATTCTTTTAACCTCTGTAAATTGCCTAAACAATAGGTATTTGAATAATGTTCAGAGGCAATTTTAGAAACTTCTCTTTTTCTCAAAAATTGAATATTTTTCACTTGAAAAAATACACAAAGGTCAAAGCTTATGGGTATGTAAGTCTCTGCATTTTTCTGAACAAATAACCTATTTATAGCCCTTGAAAAGACAATTTTTTAAACTTTAAAAACGTTTAAAAACGGCTATAAACAGTCATAAATTCAAACTTTGAAATATGGAAAAACTGTATCTATAGTCGACTACAATACACATTAGTCGACTATAATGTTGATTAGTCGACTATACTGTAAAAAGACAGAAACTTATGTTTTTGTAAAACACCTTAGTAGTCGACTACAATCTACATTAGTCGACTATAATGTAAAATAACAGAAACATATATTTAAGTTTTATACATGAGTAGTTGACTACTATTCTAATTAGTCGACTACTAAGAGTAAAAATTATAAACTAAAATGATTTTATAAACAAGTTTTAACTATAATTCTAATGGTTAACATAGGGTATTTCTATAGTTAACCAACACACTAAGTCTGTGTTAGTGTGTTCTAATATTGTGTGTGTGTGTGCGTGTGTGTGATCAAGGCTTGTACAATAATTCTAAGTAAAGAAAATGTAAAATACATTATCTCATCTGTTCTTCATTTTCTTCACTCCATAATGCCTTGAAAACATCTTGCACTTGTTCATATTCTGATATTGAAATCTGCATATAAAAGTTAGTGCACACACTATATAAATTGTTATCATCAAAATACTATCATGGAGATATGATATTCAACAACTTTGTCAGTCGACTAAAAATATTTTTCAGTCGACCGATAAGCTCGTATTTGAATACGATCTTCAGCTTAAAAATCGACTGGCACCACCCGTCATTTGATTGACAGCCTGTTAAACGACTAGTTTTGTACATAATCTCTTTCTTGGAATTTGGGAGATTGTTGCTGGATTTCTTTAGGTTTTAGCTGTTGTTTTCTCTTCCTATATAAACCCTCAAATCCCCCACTACCAGTAGTAACAATGAGAGTGTTTTAAAACAAGTTTAAAATAGTTTTATCAAGGGTTTAAGTTTTGTTTAAAGTTTATTTAAGAAGCTTTTAAGCAATTGAGAGTTTGACTTTGTGAAATCAATTCCACAAGAGCTTGAGGAAATCACCTATTAGTATTTGAGCATCCAACTATTCTCCCTTGACCTCTTGATCTATTGATAAGTTTTCTAAACTCAATTTTTAGCTCTTTATATATTTGATTATCATTGTTATTAAGCTAGAACGATATTGAGTTTAGTTTTGATTTATATCTCTTTGTTCACACACAACCTCAACCTATTGAGCTTATTGTATTTACATTCATAGTATATTTGGGTTGTGAGTTTGTGACATAGAGTGTGAGCTTAATTGAGTTCTCGTTCATTGTAGAGAACAAATCATTTGTTACATTGTGAGATTGTGAACGTTGACCGGTGATCGTTGAAAACCGATATTATAAGGTGTAAATGTTATTCGTGTGAGTGTAAAAAACCCGATTGTGATAGTAAATGTTATTCGAGTGAGCGTAGAAAACCCGGTTATGATAGTGGAGATCTCCTCGAGGTGAGGAGCGGAGATGTAGGTCGTGGGGACCGAACTCCGTGAACATATCGTTTGTTTGTGATTGCATTGGCGCACTTATTTTTATGTTCATATCTTATACGACCTTTGTATATTGCTTGGTGATCATATTGCCCACTATCTAGTTTAGATTGTGTATCCTTGTGTTAATTGTATATCCTTGCATATATCTCATTGCTAGGATATTTCCCTTTGTTCATATTGATTATTCTTGCCTATAACTCTTGTATATCTATATCTATCTTGCAAGAACAAATTAATCAATATAATTTAATTAACATAAAATCAGAATTAGATTAGCATAGGACCCTAATCACCCACCTCTAGGGTCTAACAGACCTTTTAAATTTATAACTTTTATTATAATTAATAAAAGAATTTTTTTACCACTTTAAAATTTTCTTTTCTTCTCTTTGTTGGATGATGAATATGAAGATGGAGATCAATTTGAAGGTTTGTTTTTATTTTCTCTTTTATTTCATTTTATTGCTTATTAGCTTAGATTTATTTTCATGTTTGTAGTTAGATTTTATTTTCTTGCTTAAATAGCCAAGAGGTTAGAACCTTCTTGCCTTAGATTTATTTTATGCTTATAGCGTAGATTTATTTCATGCTTATAGAGCTAATTTATTTTCTCACATTTAATTCTTACAATTTATTTTATACTTTAGTTTTTGCAATTTATTTTATAGTTAGATTTTATTTTCTTATACTATTCACCTTGAGGCTAGAACCCTCTTAGAATTAGTTTTTATTTTCCTTTATTTTTATATTCTTTGATTCGCCTTGAGGCTAGAACCCTCTAGGGAATTGCTTTTTCTTTTGAGGTGGGTTCAATTCTAGATTCCCATATCTTTAATTAAACCCTCATTCTTTTCTTTCTTTATTTTTCCTTTTCTTTTATTTTCTTGATTTTTATTTTCTTTATTTTTCTTGTGATTTCATTTATTCTTTTATCACATCACTCTTTATTTCTATCATCTAAAATCTCATCTATTGACTTTCGCACATATTCACAACACTCGTCATATCTCTCCACAATCATAATTTTCATCACTCCTATTTTTCACGCACACAACATAAGAACCGATTTTAATTTTCTCCTACAAAACACATTTCTCGTGGGATCGATAACTTTTTATACTATTACTTGATTGATTGTGCACTTATAATTTTTGGGTATATATTTATGCCGCATCAAGTTTTTAGCACCGTTGCCGGGGAGGGTGCTTAAGTAGGTTTTAATTATTTTGGTTCTTTAACTTGTGTGTTTCTTGTGAAAGAACTACTTGGAGATTAAAGATCAAGGATTGGAGATTAAGGATTTGGAAATTCGCTTGTGGTTAGTCTTCTTCCTAATATTTTTAATTCCACATCTTTAGCTAGTTTCTCACAATTAGCGACAATTAGGATCTAAAAAACATATTTTATTTTCGTTGACCATAATAAAATTCACCCTCTATTTTATCATTTACTAACAAGATAATAAATTCAAACAATTTTCCTCCTTCTCATTTGTTTGATTGTTAACCCTAATTAAAAAAAGATTTTCTTTTTACCATTATTTTTAGTCGCTTTTAATTCCTAGGGTTGTATTTCATATAATTAGTAGGAATTCACCAAAGTGATTTGAGTACTTGATTTGGCACACATTTAAAAATATTTTAAAGGGCGAAACCCCCTAATCAAGATAAGATAAGGGATTTCATCATCCTTTCCTTAGCCCACAAATAACTAATTCCTCACTTCACAACCCAAGCCTAATAAAATTTATTAGACGTTGGCCCTAAGGATTCGAGCTCAATAAGGAACAAAGAATCCTTAAGTGAACCGGTTTAAAGTTTCTTGGATTAGTTGGTATCTAAAGCAAGGTTTAGGGGTTGCGTAAGCGCTCCACAAGGAACGTGGTTTTTAATCGATCTCTGATCAACCTCTGTTCCTATCCTTACCTAGCTAACTAACCGAGTAAAACTTTAATCTTTTCACTTTAGGAGTTTTTGGTTAGGAGCTGGTCTAGTTGAGTTAGGCTTAACCCTAGAGTTAGAGTGATTAAAAAGTGATTGCTTTTAATTTGTTTTAATTAGGAATTTCCTTTATTTTTTTCTTCTCATAATCTTAAAAAAAAACTAATTTTTTCCCTTAAAAAATTATAAAAAGAATTTGTTGTGGTGTATACGAACGTGGATTAGGGATAATACACATCGATTAATTCACTTTGAACCAATCATAGAAATGACGATCCTAATCCATCCGTTCTTCAAGATATGTGTTATCCCACTAGAAATACAATCCCCTCTTATATTAGGCTCGCCGAGGCAAATGGAACTAACTTTGAGCTTCGACTGCACTATATCAACATGCTTCCAAAATTTCTAGGGAATAAAACTGAAGATGCATATTGTGACGTCCCTGGGTTCACACAAGGCTACAGTCCAAGGTGAAACCAAGAATGTCAAACCTGCCTTGCACCACACCGTGCAATAACATGTTTTACCATCACAATTAACATCTATCTAGTAGAGACAACAACAGGTGTAGGTACAAAAGCAAGTAGTAGATAATATAAGGAATAACTGAAGAAATGATAGTGACCACATTAATATCTCATCATCCAACAAATAGAAATACATAGTCAATGTCTGAATAAATAAACTGGAGTTCTCACAATATTCAAATACAAAAAGTCTGAGCAAAGGAAAATAAGGCACACCGCCTTTACAACATCTATGATATAGTCCTCAAATGATTAAAAAAATCTAAAGTGGAGCTCCAATAAAACATAGCTAAAAAATAAGTAACTGGACACTAAAGTGTGTCGCCCTCAACCTGCGACTCTCTGGGCTCCTGGCTCGTTACCTGAAATAGGGAGGGATAACGAGTGTCAAGCGCTAGCGAGCAACATCACAACCAACCCCAAGGGAATAGGGCTCGTTGTATAAGAAAATACAGTTAATACATAATAAGTCTCAAATTCATAAATCTTAACTAAAAAGAAGTTTTAGTATTTAGAAATTTACAACACGAGCATAGGTACGTCGAGCGAAATAATCCAAACAAGGAAACCCTCATGTATATACCTTATATCTCAAATTGTAAATCCCTAAATGCCAAACCCAAAGTCTAATACCGAAACAATAATAAAGAGGAATGCAACCCATCTCAGAATTTAGATACTATGTTATGTCATAACAAAATAAGTGTCAAAGGTCAAAAATTTACATAAGTGTCGTATTCTGATTCAGATAAGTGTCTTACTCATAGCTTAACAAATGGTCAACACATGGTCTAATAGGTAAATGTCCAACACGAGGACTGAAATGGATTATAGTCCAACACGAGGACTTTAATGGATTATAGTCCAACACGGGGACTGAAATGGCATAGTTGTAGAACCCCGTAAATTTTACATGAATATATATGAATTATTAGTAAATAAATAATTCTTTTATGACAAATAGCTTGAGGTTATTGATGTACATGATAACAAGTTATTTAAGATGATATGAGAGTATGGGTGTAGAGTTTTGTGCGTTGGATTTTGCAAATTAGCAAAACGTGCAAAAACTGGAATTTCCCAGTTCAGTCGACACATCAGTCGACTGACGGTATCGGTCAACGCATCAGTCGACTGATACGCTGATTTCCAGTTTTTCCAGGTTTCGAGTCTGTTTTGTTTTGGTTCGGGTTTGGGTCGGGTTAAATGGTTAGTATATTTTCTCCTTCACCCGAAATCACCTCCTCTCTCCTTCATATCAGAGAAACCCTAGCCCCCTCTCTCCTCTCTCAAACCCTAGGGTAGTTCTTGGTGATTTGGGGCGAAATCGGAGGATTTTTGGTGGGATTTTCAGTTTGCAGCGAAAGGAATCACTCCCCCTCAGATCCAGGAGCTCTCCATCACCTCAGAGGCGAGTAACATCTCGCCCAACCTTGTCCCATTCTTTTTAAACGTTTTCAAATGGTTTTATTGAGATTTCTTTGGCCTAAAATGTATTTTGTGTACAAAGATTGGATTTTTATTGCATATAACATGAAGATATGCAAATTTCAGTTTGATAAACAACCTACTAATATTTTGTGAATTTAAAATCCAGATCTAAAATGTTTTATAAGAGATTTAACTTGGGTTTTGTTTTAAAAAGGATTTTTAAAACATAAATACACATGTTTAGAGTTTTGTTTATGTATTTGTACATGAAAGTTATGTTTCAGTTAGTTCATACATGTTAATATACATATGGTACATGCTTGGGATTGATGGGGATGTGTTTAAATCAGTTTTGGGGTGAAAAACAACCTGTGCAGAGTTTCTGCAGGCCATCGGTCGACTGATCAGTCGACCGACGGGCTGAAATTTCAGCGTCAGTCGACTGATCAGTCGACTGACGAGCTGTTTGTGTTTTCCCAGTTCCTCAGTCGACAGATCAGTCGACTGGTGAGCTGAGACTGTGTTGCCTGTGCGGTTTCGGTCGACACATGAGTCGACTGATGTCATCAGTTGACACACCAGTCGACTGATGAGGTGTTATACAGATTTTTGATCTGTTCGAGTTGTTCTTCAGGGTCGCCTCGACGACCTGACACTGGTTCACCATGTTAATGATTTATCTGTACATGTGGGTTGACTTTTGACATAAGTTTAGACATGTACATTGGGATGCGTGCGAGTTTAGATTTGGTGTATCTTTTCGCATATACCTTACACAGTTACATAGTTCTCGTGTTGGACTATAATCCATAAAAGTCCTCGTGTTGGACTATAATCCACAAAAGTCCTCGTGTTGGACTATAATCCACTTCAGTCCTCGTGTTGGACATTTACCACTTACTCCATGTGTTTGGAAACCACGGTACTTAGTTCCTGTATCGGACATATTTCTTAACCCTGTATACGACTTGCTCATAGGAGTTTATGACATGACACTTATGTAGACTATGCCATGATTACATGATGCTCGTGTAGGCTATGATATGACACGGTATTCATGCTCTGAGATTTTGTTGTATTTCTTTTATTATTGTTTCTGTACTAGGACCTCGGGTTTGGTGTTTAGGGATTTACAATTTGAGATACAAGGTATATACATGAGGGTTTCCTTGTTTGGATTATTTCACTTGACGTACCTATGCTCGTGTTGTAAATTTCTAAATACTAAAATCCTCTTTAGTAAGATCAATGATTTTAGATTTATAATGTATTATCTGTATTTTCATATATAACGAGCCCTGTTCCCTTAGGGTTGGTTGTGATGTTTCTCGCTAGCGCTTTGACGCTCGTTGTCCCTCCCCATTTCAAGTAACGAGCCAGGAGCCCGGAGAGTCGCAGGTTTCTGGCGACACACTTTAGTGTTTAGCTGTTAGTTATGCTTATGTTGGAGCTCCACTATAGATTTTGTTAGACATTTGAGAGTATTGTTTTAGAAGTTGTAAAGGCTGTGTGCCTTATTTTCTTCTTGTCAGATATTTGTATTTGAGACTTGTTGACTACTCCAGTTTATTTATTCAGACATTGACTATGTATTTCCATTTGTTGGATGATGAGATATTTATTTGATCACTATCATTTCATCAGCCCTTCGTGTATTATCTTTTACTTGCTTTTGTACCTACACCTGTTATTGATTCTACTAGATAGATGTTAATTGTGATGGTGAAACTTGTTGTTACACGGTGTGGTGCATGGCAGGTTTGACATTCTTGGTTTCACCTTGGAGTGTAGCCTTGTGTGAACCCAGGGGCGTCACAGTTGGTATCAGAGCTCTAGTTCCAGTATCCTTAGGATCATCCTGTGTCGAGTCGTGGAGCTAGGATAGAGTTTCTTAGGATTCATGTATAGAGTCCGCAAGGATTTCCTAGTATGAGTGAGGACGATATATGTGTATATCTCAAAAATTTGAGAATTTTTTTTATGACAACTATTTTTGAATAAGTTTAAAGTGATTGTGCAAATACTATATGTTGTGAAAATTGTATTGTGATACGCTATTTATAAAGGTCTATTTTGACTCATGAACTTTTATTTTTCTTACCATCAGGGAGAGAGATGGCAGGACGTGGTAGACCTCGTACCAGGAGAGCTAGCCATGCGGAGTCACAGCAGACTCCATTAGAGTAGCAGCCAGCTCAGCCCGAGCAGGAGCAGGCACCACCAGAGCCGCAGCAGGCTCCTCAGTCCTTGGTGGATCTCATGGCTCCCCTTATTGCTCGGATGACAGCTATTGAGGAGTTGGTGACGACTCATATAGCACCACAGACACCACCACCACCGGTAGCTCAGCAGCAGGGGATACCAGCCATCTCGATTAGAGAGAGAGACCCAGAGGTAGCACCTGTAGCTATTCCACTAGCAGCACCTGATAGAGCCACGGAGCAGGAAGCTTGGCTCCGTATGGTAGAGAGGTACCAGAAGATGAGGGCACCAGAGTTCCAGGGATCACCAGACCCTCTTGCAGCCCATAAGTGGAAGGAGGATGTGGGTAATATTCTTGACATACTCAGTGTGGATCAAGTTCAGAAGCAGAGATTGGCATCCTACAGTCTGAAGGGGGATGCCGGGAGGTAGTACCGACTCCAGTTTACTCCAGAGCAGAGGCTGACCCTCACATGAGAGGACTTCATATACTTCTTTGATGGACAGTACATTTCTTCTGCAGCACGGACGGGGAAGGAGCTTGAGTTATCCCGGTTGACTCAGGGGGACATGACAGTTGCAGATTTTGAGAGCAGATTCATAGAGCTGCTACGTTTCATAGGCATGTGGCAGACAGGAGAGCATCAGGCTCAGATGTTCTTAGCTAGGCTTCACCCTAATCTCTGACGGTACCTCGTGTCGAGGAGATTTTATTCAGTCAGGGAGGTAGCTGAGGCCGCCACTTCTCAGGAGATTGAGACTTCTATGTTCCAAAAGGACAAGGAGGGGAAGGCTAAAACAGGACAGAGTGGAGAGAAGGGCAAGAACAAGAGATCTTTTTCTGGACACCAGCAGCAGCATCAGGGCTCTTATAAGAAGGGACCCCAGCAGGATCAGAGAGCGCATCAACAGCGCAAGTTCCAGGGGTCTTGTTTTAACTGTCACAAGGTCGGGCATAAGGCATCGGAGTGCCGTAGCGCACCAGTAGGAGCCCAGCAGGGCAAGGGTCCGAACCAACAGTAGCGCCAGCAGGGCAGAGGTCAGGGCCAGTAGAGCAGGCTTAAGGCACCGCCAGCAGCTCAGAGGACTGAGGGGCAGATTCGGGCAGTTCAGGATGTTCCCCAGGGGCAGATTATCCCATATTCTCTACCACCATCAGCAGAGCAGTCTTCAGCCACGGGCAGGGTATATGCAGTAGTTCCCTGTGATCATGGAGTCAGTGGAGCCGTAGTGGAGGGTACGTTCTTTGTGAACTCTCTTCCCGCCCGTATTCTTTTCGATTCGGGAGCTTCGCATTCTTTCATCTCGCATGCATTTATGACTAGACTCCAGCTTGTAGCTCAGTCTCTAGACACCCCTCTATTTGTTTCCACCCTTTTAGATGAGGTATCGCTTCTGGAGAACGTTTGTAGGAGGTGTACCGTCGGTCTAGACGAGTCGGAGTTCATAGTAGATTTGATAGTGTTGCATATGTCCGAGTTCGATGTCATCCTTAGTATGGATTGGTTGTCTTCCTACCATATTAGTATTGACTGCTTTGCGAAGACAGTCAAGTTGCGAACGTCCGATGGGTCCGAGATGATTATAGCTACCTCTCAGGGCAACCGGTTTGCGGAGTCGTTTCTGGCATATATCGAGGAGGTGATGCGACGGGATTAGGGTGCTGAGTTATTGGAGACTAGAGTTGTCTCAGATTATCAGGATGTCTTTCAGGACATACCTGGATTACCTCCAGTGAGAGAGGTTGAGTTCTGTATTAAGTTGCAGCCAGGCACAGCCCCGATATCCCGCGCACCCTATCGCATGGCACCAGCTGAGATGAGGGAGCTCAGACCCAGTTGGACGAGTTGTTAGCTCAGGGTTTTATTCGCCGGAGTCATTCTCCGTGGGGCGTGCTGGTCCTCTTCGTGAAGAAGAAGGATGGTAGTATGAGATTATGCATAGATTATAGAGAGTTGAACAAGGTCACTATCCGGAATAGGTACCCACTACCTAGGATTGATGACTTGTTTGACCAGTTGCAGGGGGCGCAGTATTTCTCGAAGATTGATCTTTGTTCTGGCTATCATCAGCTGCGGGTTCGGGAGATGGATATTCCTAAGACCGCCTTTCTTACTCGATATGGATCCTTCGAGTTCTTGGTCATGCCATTTGGGCTGACCAATGCACCCGCAGTATTCATGGATTTGATAAACCGGGTTTTCCGTCCTTTCTTAGATTAGTTTGTGATCATCTTCATTGATGATATACTCATTTACTCGAGATCAGAGGCAGAGCACGAGGAGCATCTATGGATGGCGTTGAGGACCCTTCAGGAGCACCAGTTGTATGCTAAGTTCAGCAAGTGCGAGTTCTGGCTTTCAGAAGTCAAATTCCTTGGCCATATTATCAGTCGAGAGGGTATAGCAGTGGATCCGGCTAAGGTCACAGCAGTCCTTGATTGGGAGCCACCGAAGACGATGACAGAGATTCGTAGCTTTTTGGGTTTAGCTGGGTATTACAGGAAGTTCATTCAGGACTTCTCGAAGATTGCGATGCCGATTATACTCCTTACGAAGAAGGGTGTACAGTTCATATGGAGCATGGAGTGCCAGAAGGCCTTTGATATTTTGAAGGCTAAATTGACTACTGCGCCAGTTCTGATTATTCCGAGCAGTGACAGGACATTCGTTGTGTATACAGATGCATCGTTGGCAGGCTTAGGAGGCGTATTGATGCAGACTTAGAGAGTAGTAGCCTATATCTCACGGCAGTTGAGGGTGCATGAGCAGAACTATCCCACTCATGACTTGGAGTTAGCAGCTGTGGTGTTTGCACTGAAGTCATAGAGGCACTACTTATATGGAGTGCAGTTTGAGTTATTCACAGACCATCAGAGTCTGAAGTATCTCTTTTCTCAGAAGGAACTCAATCAGAGGCAGAGGAGGTGGATTGAGTTTATCAAGGACTACTAGTTCGCGATTCAGTATCATCCAGGGAAGGCGAACGTCATGGCAGATGCTTTAAGCAAGAAGCGCCGACATCGGGTTGTGGCTTTGAGGTGTTCATTGTACAGAGATCTTATCACTCTTAGCCAGTTTGATTTTAGACCCAAGATTAGAGGAACCAGTGCATTTTTAGGGGCTGTATCAGTGCAGCCATCTTGGAGTGACAGAGTTGTTAGAGCTCAGTTGGGAGACTCTTGGATTCAAATCCGAAAGGAGGAGATTTCCAAGGAGCCTAAGGCTGATTGGACCATTGGAGCAGATGGAGGTCTACGGATGAAGGGTAGATTGGTTATGCTAGCCAGTGCAGAGCTAAAGAGGGAGCTATTTGATGAGGCGCATCGTACTCGGTACACAGTACATCCAGGGACTACCAAGATGTACAAAGGCCTGAAGAGGCATTTCTGGTGGAGTGGTATGCGGAGAGAGATTGCAGACTATATGGCTAGATGTTTTACCTGTCAGCAGGTAAAGGGGCGGGGACACTTCAGCCTTTACCCATTCCAGAGTGGAAGTGGGCAGATATTTCTATGGATTTTATTATGGGGTTGCCGAAGTCGAAGAAGGGGAATGATTCTGTTTGGGTGATAGTGGACCGATTGACGAAGTCAGCACATTTTATTCCGGTGAGGACCACTTATACAGCCGAGACTTATGCGAGGATCTTCATTCGGGAGGTAGTTCGACTTCACGGAGTACCGGACATAATCGTGTCGGATCGAGGATCGATTTTCACTTCACATTTTTGGAGGAGTTTCCAGGACTCATTTGGCAGCACGCTATCCTGTAGCAGTGTATTCCACCCCCAGACGGATGGCCAGACGGAGAGGGTGAATCAGGTATTGGAGGACATGTTGCAGGCATGTGTCATTGACTTCCAAGGCAGTTGGGGGGACCATATTCCACTGGTAGAGTTCGCTTATAACAATAGTTATCAAGCGACGATCGGTATGGCCCCGTATGAAGCATTATACGGGAGGCCTTGTAGGTCACCGATATGTTGGGCCGAGCCGGAGGACAGCTTGATGCTTGGACCAGAACTAGTGAGGCAGACTACTGAGAAGGTAGCTTTGATCAGGGAGCAGATTCTAGCCGCTCAGAGTCGGCGGAATAGCTATGCAGATAAGAGGCGGAGGCCCCTAGAGTTTCAGATTGGAGATTTGGTTATGCTTAAGGTATCGCCTATGAAAGGCGTGCAGCGATTCGGGAGGCGAGGGAAGCTTGCACCGAGATATATTGGGCCATTTTAGATTCTAGAGCGCATTGGAGCCGTGTCATACAGACTAGATCTTCCAGCATCTATGTCTAGTATATACAACATGTTTCATATTTCTATGCTCAAGAAGCACTTGCATGATGAGGAGCAGCAGCGAGTATTGAATACACCGGAGATCGAGGTTCAAGATGACTTGTCCACTATTGAGATTCCGGTTTGTATACTTGCCAGGGAGGACAAGAGACTCAGGAATAGGGTGATTCCCTTAGTGAAAGTTCAGTGGAACCGAGGAGGCATTGAGAAGATTTCTTGGGAGCGCGAAGAGGACATGCGTCGCGACTACCCACATTTGGTTGAGCAGGTAAATTAATCCCTATTATGTTATATATCTTACTTCATGTTTATATCTTTGGTTATGTTTACATTTAACACTAGAATGAGAATATCTTCGCTTAATTCTTAATCTTTTGGAACACATGGTATATATATGGGGGGTTCCTTGTTTGGATTTTTTGCCCGATGTACTAGTTCCACTAGATTAGGGCTTGAGCGAGAATATTTTCATTTTGGATGGTTAAGTATAAATATCCATGTGTGCTCATCTAGAGTTTCATATTTCGAGATTTGTATAATTTTCGAATTTCGAGGACGAAATTCTTTTAAGGGAGAAGAATGTAGAACCCCGTAAATTTTACATGAATATATGTGATTATGTGAATTATTAGTAAATAAATAATTCTTTTATGACAAATAACTTGAGGTTATTGATGTACATGATAACAAGTTATTTGAGATGATATGAGAGTATGGGTGTAGAGTTTTGTGCGTTGGATTTTGCAAATTAGCAAAACGTGCAAAAACTGGAATTTCCCAGTTCAGTCGACACATCAGTCGACTGACGGTGTCGGTCGACACATCAGTCGACTGATACGCTGATTTCTAGTTTTTCCAGGTTTCGGGTCTGTTTTGTTTTGGTTCGGGTTTGGGTCGAGTTAAATGGTTAGTATATTTTCTCCTTCACCCGAAATCACCCCCTCTCCCCTTCAGATTAGAGAAACCCTAGCCCCCTCTCTCCTCTCTCAAACCCTAGGGTAGTTCTTGGTGATTTGGGGCGAAATCGGAAAATTTTCGGCGGGATTTTTAGTTTGCAGCGAAAGGAATCACTCCCCCTCAGATCCAGGAGCTCTCCATCACCTCAGAGGCGAGTAACATCTCGCCCAACCTTATCCCATTCTTTTTAAACGTTTTCAAATAGTTTTATTGAGATTTCTTTGGCCTAAAACGTATTTTGTGTACAAAGATTGGATTTTTATTGCATATAACATGAAGATATGCAAATTTCAGTTTAATAAACAACCTACTAATGTTTTGTGAATTTAAAATCCAGATCTGAAATGTTTTATAAGAGATTTAACATAGGTTTTGTTTTAAAAAGGATTTTTAAAACATAAATACACATGTTTAGAGTTTTGTTTATGTATTTGTACATGAAAGTTATGTTTCAGTTAGTTTATAAATGTTAATATACGTATGGTACATGCTTGTGATTGATGGGGATGTGTTTAAATCAGTTTTGGGTTGAAAAACAACCTGTGCAGAGTTTCTGCAGGCCATCGGTCGACTGATCAGTCGACCGACGGGCTGAAATTTTAGCGTCAGTCGACTGATCAGTCGACTGACGAGC